>CAUYRT010085658.1:0-13132 GCA_963574885.1 Lepilemur ruficaudatus | reverse complement strand
GGGCTAGAGTGCCATGGCATCAGCCTAGCTCACAGCAACCTCAAACTCCTGAGCTCAAGCAATCCTCCTGCCTCAGCCTCCCGAGTAGCTGGGACTACAGGCATGCGCCACCATGCCCGGCTAAGTTTTTCTATATATTTTTAGTTGGCCAATTAATTTCTTTCTATTTTTAGTAGAGACGGGGTCTCACTCTTGCTCAGGCTGGTTTCGAACTCCTGACCTTGAGCAATCCTCCGCCTCGGCCTCCCAGAGTGCTAGGATTACAGGCGTGAACCACCGCACCCAGCCACAGAGCCAGATTCTTAACTCGGCAGAGAAAGACAGAGGCAGACAATAACTTGAGCACTTGGTGTGAACAAAAATAAAATTTTAAGCCCCCTAACTGACTGAATGGACCCCCTCTTGGCCAAGGGGACCAAAGAAATACCCTAAAGCTGACTCGTTGGCCGTGAGAAGGGAGGTCAGACATTCTTCATCATGTCCCCTTCCCTTCTTGGAGACATCCTTTGTAACTCATTAACAGGCCTAGAGCTATACATGGCAGGGCTTGAACCTCACCTGCAGGTCCTCAATTTATCCAACAGATCTTGTAACTCTGAGTGTATGTCTGGTGGCTTGTCTCTGATTGGCAGACTTCCTTATCTTAAAACATTCCAAGCCTTTAGACAAAGCTTCATTTCTTTAACCAATTATAAATCAAAGAATCTTTAAATCCACGTATAACCTGTAATCCCCCCACTTTAAGATGCCCCACCTTCTCAGGCCAAACCAATGTACACCTTCCATGGATCAATTTATGACTTTATGTGCAATTCCTGTTTCCTTGAAATGTATACAACCAGACTGTAACACAACCATGGCAAGTCCACTTGCCCAAGGCTTCTTGGATATGGCACTGGGCCATGATCACTTATACTTGGCTCAGAATAAACCTCTTTAAATCATTTTACAGGGCTTGTGTTCTTTTCCATTGACATTGGGGACTTTCAGAGTGGGGAGGGTAGAGGCAGCAGCTTCTTCTCTCTGCCCCACTCCTGCCCCCTTCCTCTCACATGTCCTGTCCCTCAGCCACTCCAGCCCGTTTGCTCTTGCTTCCCTAAACCTGCCAATCTCTTTCATGCCTGGTGCTTTTGCACACAGTGTCCTTCTGTCTTCAGGACACTGCTCAATCTCCTCCAGCTGCGTATCATCTACTTTTTCTTCCATATCTATCTCCAATATCTCACTTCTTTGAGGGAGACTTCTTTGACTCCTTCCCCACAAGACAGGGTCCTATTCTCTGCATTCTCACAACCTGCTTTGGGCTATTTTTCTAGAGCACTTTTCATACTAGAACAGTACTATGTATCTGTCCATTGCCCCCATTATATAAGTTTTCTAACTGCTGCTGTAATGAATCGCTACACACTTAGTGGCTTAAAATAAAATAAATTTATTCTTTCAGTTTGGTAAGTCAGAAGTTGGACGCACGTCTCACTGGGCTAAAATCAAGGTGTTGGCAGGGTTCCATTCCTTTCTGGAGGCTCTAGGAGAGTATCTATTGCCTTGAATTTTCTAGCTTCTACAGGCTCCTTGCATCCGCTAACTTAGGGCCCCTTCCTCCATCTTCAAAGCCAGCAACAGCAGATTGAGTCTTTCTCACACCTCCTCACTCTGACCTCTTCTCCTTCCTCCCTCTCCCACTTATAATAAACACTCTCATGATGATATTGGGCCTACTTGGATAATTCAAGGAAATCTTTCTGTTTTAGGGTCATCTAGTTAGCAATGTTGATTCCATCTGAAACCTTAATTTCTCTTTGCCATATAATAACATAATCATAAATTCTGGGGATTAGGACGTGGACATCTATCTATAAGGGAGGCTTTATTCTGCTTACCATAGCCATCTCAATTGTGAGTTCCCCAGAACTGAGCCATACCTGATTTATCTTTTCAACCCTCCACTCTATACTTCTCCCTGCAGCCATGTATCTCACATTGAGTAGACACCCATCAGCAATTGAATAAGCACCCTTAGCCCCACACATATACCTTGGCCCTTTTGCTTTTTTCTATACTCACCCTCTGTGTGGCCTGAAGGCCCAAAATTGCATCACTTGGATGACTGTCAGGAATACACTCACATACTTGCAGAATTATGAAGCTGGAAGGCACTTCAGTGACTCCCCCCATCTGCCTTCCATTTCACAAAATGAGGAACTGAGGCTCATAGAGGGCAAAGAATTTGCCAAGTACTGTGATCATACTAGTAACTTAGTCAGAACTAGATCCCTGAAAAGTTTTTAGGTTTTTAAGTTCGGTTTGCTTTGCTCTCAGCCACCTCCCAATAGCCTTGCAGAGAAAAGTGGGTAAATGGTGCCACACAGTGGCTGAGAGGCTTAGTTTCACCTAGTGGTCCTGTTCCTCGAAAGTGGAATTCCTGAGAGAGAGTGGTTGAGTGAGTGGGTGAGTGGGTGAAAAAAAAAAAAAGAAAGAAAGTGGAATTCCCAGCCACACCCTGAAGGATGAGGGGACAGAGAGGTCACTTTCAAGAAATAACCCACAGGATATCCACACAGTCCCAGCTTCTGCAGGCAGGAAGTAGGACCCAACCATGTTGTCCAGCGTCTTCACCAGGAAGGGTGGAGAGTAGAGACAGCAGGTAGTTTGGGAGCTAGAGTCAGGCTTCCTAAAGGAGCTTGGAAGAGGGGCCTCAGACCTTCCTTCACTGAACCAGCTCTGAAATCTGTTCCTTAGGCCTGTGGTCCTGGGCTGACTGCTTTAATGAGTGTTTCTTTGCCATATCTGGCCTGATAAAAATTGATTTTACATCCTGGCACAGGGCCTCTTTACCCAGAATATGAAGATACGAAGACCCAGAGCTCAGAGCTGGATAGGTGGACACCTCCAGATTCTTTCAATACCAGTTTTAACAAGTTAGTTTGGAGGTTCCGAAGCTGAAATTTTCCCTCTTTGCATATAGAACTGCACTCTAATTCACTCCTCCTCTAAGCCTTCCTGGTCCAGCTCCTACCAGGAATCTTCTACATTATAGGTCAGAGGAAAAGGAAAGGGGGGGAAGGTTTGCTGTCATCTGCCAAGATCTGACAGAATGCCTCATCTGGGAATGGAGATTCTTGGAAGTTTAGGAGAAAATACGAAGCTCCCTAGTGCTGAATCTAGGCCAGGGCCACCTGCTTGGCCCCTCCAATGAGCCATCATTCTTGACCCCATTTGGCCTATGGCTGGATGCCTGGATGGAAGGAAAGCAGGGGAGGAGTTGGGCTGCCAGGAAAATGAGGCCTGGCCCTAGCCAGTTCCGGAATGAAATTGGGGACAGATGACTGGAAATCAGGCAGAGGCCCAACAAATCAGGCAAAAGTCCTGGATTAAATGAATCTTTATTAATTCCTCTTCCATTTGGGTTGTGAGTTTCAGGAATCTGTCCAAAGGAGGGGGGCCTGAGTGAGCTGGTTGCTGTCAGGCTGGAGAGGGAGGGGTACTTAGAAACCTCGGTGAGGGGAGGAAAGGATGATAACGAGATAGAAAATGGAGAGCACTGTGGAGGGGGGGTGACAGGGGCTTAGGCAGGGGCCAAAGCATATTTGAGGGGCTAGGATGGAATTTATGCAGCCAAATGATGTTTAAATGAAATGATCTTGAAAATCAAATTCCTGGTTGGCTTAGAATTCCTAGGAAAGCCACCTCCATAGGACCCAGAAGCCTTGAAGGACACCCAGCAAGTCTGTTTGGGTGCTGATAAAAGGTGGCAGCATTGAGATCTGATGCCAATTTGGGGTGCAGGCCATCCAGGTTAGCAGCTACCATGCTGTAGATAAACCCCTCATCCTTCTCCAGAATGTCAAACGCTGAAATGTTTTAGAAAAAGAGGAATCCAACTTGCTTCCAGCTCTGACCAACTGTTTTGGAGTTGGGAATGGGGGAGGGGGCAACCAGAACCAAAGAAACTAACCCTAAAAATAACTCCATCAGTGTTGTAATTTTATATTAGTAATAGTCATCACGCATAAGCCTACTATTAGTAGGAAAACTGGTGCCCAGGGAAAAGTTATTGTCTATATGACATTAAAACTAAGTAGACCATTTGGTCAGTTGTGGTCAACTTGATTCACCTGATTGAGTCACTGGAAAACAATCAGCTGAGCTTGGCATGAAGGAAACCAAATAAACAGTCCCTCGAATTAAAGGTTTTGCTTTTCCACCCCTTATTTTTGAGTCATGGAGATACTAAGTCTGGGCCTGACTTGGTTTTCTGGTGTTCTCACCTCATCTGGATGCTCAGATGGAAGACAGAGACATTCACTCCTGTGCCCATCCCATGTGCACAGCTGTTCCCTCTGTCCATCCTGCCCTTTCCAGGCCTGGACCCCACCCCTAAGCAAGAATAGGATCCTGTGGGAAATAGCTTGGAGCCTAGTATTTCTTTCCCTCCCCTGTCTCTCCCTCCCTCCTTCTCCCCTTCTCTCCCTTCCTTCCTCTCTCCCATGGAAATATGAAGGGCTCTGGACTCCTAATCCAGGGCCCAGCCCACCATACACTGCTACCTCTCTGCTAACAGGGCTTCTTCTCATCCAGCCTACCCACTCACCACCTACTCACTAGTTTTGGCAGTAACCATCTGTCCCTGCGGATACCCAAGGAAGCAGTAAGAATGGAAATGATTTTCTTTCCCTCTCTTGACTTAGAGAAACATTGAGGGGAGGACAGAGCCTTTTCCTTGCTGAGGAAAGCAGTCCTCTTGTTGCTTGCACTGCTTCCCTCTTGGAAGGCACCCCTGGTGAGGGAGCCTCTTCAATTTTAAAGAAAAGGAAAGCAAGGGATTTTTCTAAGGAGCAAGGAGAGAGAAAAGAAAGGAAAAGGAAAGGAAAGGCAGGGCAGGACATGGGGTCTTTCTCAACTGAGGTTTTCAACTGAATTCTCACTGGGACCTAAGCTGAGTTGTGAAGACCCTGGGAACAACGAATTGCTTTACAACATCTGTATCTTCTCCACTTTGCTTGGTTTTCCGCCAGGAGTTAGAGAGCCATCTTTGTTCAGCAGATGTCATTGAATGCACTTGTGAGTATTCATTTTGGATGCTTGTGGCCAGAGAGTGATGGGCAGGAAGCAAAACAATAGAAGAATGGTGGGGAGGGCTGTTGGGAAGGAGAGGAGTAAGTAGCAATAAAGGGACAAAAGAAGTTAAGGAAAAAAGAAAAAGAGAAGGTTGTGCAGAGGGAGCTAAAAAAAATAGACACGGAGCTGAACCCTCAGCAAAGGACCACCCTATACAGCCCCTGCACCCATGTGGAGCTGCCATCTAGTCTAACTAGAGGATAGCACCTCTACATCTGGATAGATAGTGAACAGGGGGCCAGAATGTGAAGAACCCTTCCCAACTTCCATGAAAACACTCCACCAAGAGGATACCTAATGAATATGGCTCTGCTAAATTATGCATTATTGAGGTAGACTCTTATACTGGCAAGAGGGATCTCAGGGCCCATCTAGGCCACTGCTCCTCTCTCCTCTCTACCACCACTGCCTTGGAGGTGAAGAAACGTAAAGGGAAGTTGCTCCAGAAAGTCAGCCACAGGTATATTCCCCTGACTTGGGGAAGACAGGAAAGAAAGGCTACCAGGAGTCTTCTGTAACCATAAATCAAATCCTTAACACAAAGGAACTTTCTAAGGGTGGATTTTCAGCATCCTAGTAGGTGAGTAGGGGATAGTTTGGGGATAAAGGAGCCCCCAATGTTCCCTTAGCCATGTCAGAGGAAGCTGCATAAACAGCTTTAGAGTATAGAACCCCAATTCTGAGCACTGAAAAACCAAGTGAATACCCTGAATACCCTCTGTCCCCTTCCCATCCCAGCAATTCAGATCACTCACTGCTCAGGCCTTACTTTCCTGTTTGAACAACCCTTTTTATCCACAACCTGGAAGCAGCAGAGGACAACAAGTTTGCCATGTGTCCTGAAAGGAACAAAAACCAGAAAGAAAAGGGTTAAGGGAAGATCTTGGCTAGTCATTTATCTCCAAGCCAGAGGTTCCCAGATGTTGCTTGAGTAACCAGAGCCAGCCTCAAAACCCCAAAAGAATGCAGTAATAATTTGAGAAGGGACTTAGGGTTAGAACTAGGGATTTCCCAAAAGAGGCAATATGCTGTGAGCGGGGCTATATAGAATATTTCAAAAATCAACTATGCTGTCAGCTCAAGACCAGAGAAGTTATTTGCATATTGTTCTGCAAGTATTTCTACCTCTCTGATGCTTACACACTAATTTCTCCAGAAAATCAGTTCTACATGTCATCTAGCTTATTTTATACGTAAACACACCTATATGCAACCTTCAAAGACCACCTTCTTTTAACTGCCTTGAGAAGTGGGAAGGGCAAGTTACAATAAATTCATTTTATAGCTGGAGGAAACTGGGGCCAGATAGGCAAAGAGATTTGCCCAAGGTGGCAGAATTAGTAAGGACCAAGTCTACATTTTGCAAACTCCCAAGCCAGTGTTCTATCCCTATATTTTCACTGCTAGGGTAGAGCCTGAGGAGAATGAGACCATGCAGGGCTTGAAAATGACCCAAAGAATAGAGAAAGAAGAGCTGTGGGTGTCAGGGCCTGAACAGTAGAGATGGTGTGGAAGAGGAATCCCTCAAGCCTATAGTTCTGCATAAATCAGCTGCTTGCAATGCACACAGCTGATAGTCTGGGAGAGGAAGACATCTACTTTGCAGAACACGTTCTCCACCTACACAAAGGATACAAAGATAAGTTTCCTTGGACCCAGGATTAAAGCTTAGTTATCTTTGGGCCAAGCCACACTCCCAGCTGCCATGCCATGGAATCCTGGCATGGGCCCCAGGGAGCCCAGAGAGGTATAAGAGAATCCCAAGCCCAGGCCTTTGGCCAAAACCTTGTCTCGTCTCAACCATTAAATCCATTTTTACACAATACTTCCAGACACTCTGCAGAGTCCACGGGCCCCCATCCCAGACCATCTAGCAAAAGGGCTTCTGGAGCTCTGACAACTGGAGAAAATTGGCACAGTGGAAGAAGGTGAATTTGGCAGTCTGTGGAGCAAGAAAAGGAGGCTGACGTGAGGGAGCTGGGCAGTTGCTCTGACCCCAGGCTCCAAGAGTCCTCCAATGGTTCCTTTCCCCCAGACACACACTCCCAGAAAATGGAAGAGGAGCAGGTAAGGTGGGCCTCTGGCCCAGGCCTAACCAGGTTAAGTGGGAAGGGGAGAGAGGAAAAGGGATAGGACAGGACAAGAGACCTTTGGGTCCTGGAGGAGAGAGGTGACAAGGCAGTTGGGTTGGTCTCAACCAACTTACTCACTGAGGAATTTATCTAACAAGCCAAGCCCCAGGAACAGGGGAGTGTTCTGCCTAGGCCTCCCTGTTTGAAGGAATAGTCCATAGTCTACCACAGGGAACAGAGCATCCAGTGACTCTAGAGACCAACTTGGAGCTTGCTGCTAATAGACACTGGGGTGGTGGTGGGACTGTGAGGAGGAGAAGGGAGCAGGGAGAGGGGAACATAGGGGAAATTAGTTGAGTGCTGTGAGCTCACCTTCACCACCTCTTTATTCTTGTCAGTGAGGAAAAAAAGCAGAGGAATAAGCATGTGGCAAATCTGATTGTGAAGGAAGGTCTCATTCCTCTTGTCCTCCAGACTATGTACCAAGTTTCCAAACATAGTGACAGCCTTGCACAGACACAGCCTCCCTCCTGTGGGGAATGGGGACTATGCATCCAGACCCTCATGTGTCTCAGGCCCCACCCAACCATGCCAACTCATTTCCCTAGCACCCCAACATCTTTTCCCTAATCCAGAAGTGCAGGACATAGTACTCTCAAACTCATGGCCCTGGATGCCATTACTCCCTTGGCATGCACACACATCGAGTCACCCATGTTTACCATTACTTACACTATTACATACATTCAACCTGCTCCTTTATCAGAAACACTTTCACCCCCCTCGCAGATGTATGTGCATGTGTGACATACAATCATAAAATATCCACAAGTACACGCCCCCGAACATATAGACTCTCACACTACACACACACACACACACACACACACACACATACTCTCTCTCAACCAAGCCTGCACATATAACCAGCCACACTCAACAACATTCACACTCATACCCTTTGGGCATAATTATGTCCACGATCTGTCACATACATATGGGAAAACTTACATGAGGCCAAAAGACAGTAAGAGATTTGCCCAAAGGCATATGACAAATCAATGGTTGACCTGAGACCAAAAACGAGGTATCCTGATTCTTGAAGCAAAGTACGAGGCATCTAATGCAAACCCTTTACAGATGGGGAAAATAAGTTCCCGGGAGGTAAAGAGACTTGCCCAGGGTCACACTGCATGTTAGGGACAGATGTGGGATAAGAATGCAGAGTAGCTGAATCCTAGACTAGGCTTTTTTCAAAAGTGTTAAGCATCTAACGTGAGTGCCCAAAGATAGGCTTAAGATTCCCCAGGTCTTTACAGAAAGGCCAGGCATCTTTCCACTAAGCAACACTGCCTATCATGGGACACACTAGTGCCTTCCCAGCAATGGGAGGAGGATGATGAGAAAACCTGCCTGCCCCAGCCTCCCCATTCCCAGACGATGGCTTTTGCCAAATGGTGTCCTGTCAGAGATGCCCTTTACACAGGTAGCTCAGTACGAGTCTCAAGGCAACAGCTTGAACAGTAGAGAGCTTCAAAAAGTTGGAAGAGTCAGTCCCTGAGGTCTTGGGCCCCAGAAAGACCTCCCAGCTCACATTATGCCAGCTGAGCTGAGTCTTCCCCAGAGCAGGAGACATCTTTGCCCTCAGTGGCCTTGCCACCACCCCACCACTTGATCTCAGAGGAGAGTGAACTGCAGGGACTAGATAACACTCGCATCTGTACCAAATCAAGCCCACCTGAATCATCCCAAGTCTGCTCCTACAAGATTGGAAACAGAGGCTTGGTGTCTGCTCTCTTTATGGAGCCAAAAGGTTTTAAGAGGACAAGAAAACTTCTATGGGACCTGCCCAGCAACTTTCTTGCCCTAAATACTATGGGTTTCATATTCCCTAGTCTAATCCCCTCATTTTGCAGATGATCATACCAAGGCCCAGAGTTAATGTCTAGTTAGAGTCACACAACATGATGTAGAAAAGCGCTGCAGAAAAGAAAGTTAGACTCAGAGGCAGATATACATACTTATCCTAGGCCAGCTCCTGGCTGCTGTGTGTGGGGTAGCAGTAGTTCTTACCATAATGAAGAAAACCATGGCCATAATTGTGTGCCTCTTCTTCTCAGTCTGGTACATGTTTATGGAATATGAGAGGATTCCTGGAATCTGGGGACAGCATAGCTCCACCATGGCCCCAGAACAGAGAATCTAAGTCCCCTTGAGCCACAAGACTGAGGAAGATCAGTGCCGCAGGCCTGCCAGGGTACCACAACCAGCACTTAGGAAGGTGGGTACACTGGCTCCATAGCTGAAGTTGGCCAGAGGAAAGGGGAAGCCTGAGGACTTTTTGCAAGGACTTTTGTGGAAGGACTTGGGGGCCTTCTAGGAAGAGGCTCAGAGTTCTCAGATTTAACCCCAAACTCTTGGCTCAGGGCTCCTGGTGGCTCCTGCTCTGAGCAAAACAGAGCCCTAGAGTGGCTGCTAATGGCCAGGATCTTGTCTAGGGGATGGAATCCTAAGGGTTTCCACATTAGCCAATATGGTTCCAGGAGCTCAAGAGATGTACTGGCCCAAGCTTTAGATCTGCCTTACAGTTTCAAGGGGCCATTTGAACTGGATTTTCAATGATGAGCAGTTTTCCAGACAGAAATGATGAAGGTGGAGGAAATGCCCCGTGCAGAAGCAGGCACAGAGGCATGAAAAGGCATGGTGCTTTCCAGAATAATGAAGGGTTCCATGAACTAAAACATGAGGCAGAGTAGAAAGGCAGAAAGTAGGGGCTAAGTCTGAAAAGACTGATAGAGGCTTGATTTTGAAGGGCCTTGAATGCTGTACTAAATTGGATTTTTTCTGATGATAGCAGGAATCAATAGAAAATTTAGGGTTTAGTTTGGTTTTTCAAGCAAACAATTGTTAGGCAAATGGATTTCAGAGTCTTTAAGCAAGACTGAATTCTTAGGCCCTCCTAAGATGATGTTTCTCCTAAGGTGATGTTTCTCAAATTATAGTGAGTTTTGAAATAGACTTTTAAAAGGTCAGTTTTTTTTTATTAATGAAATAATAATGAAAAAGTTCAGAATATACCACACATAGTGAAAGTAGGTATTATTTCATGAAACTTCTGTTTAAGGGCTGTGTGTGTGTGTGTGTGTGTGTGTGTGACACATGGGGCAGGGGGAGAGAGATGTAAAATGTATTTTTTTACTGTGGGTCTCTGTCCAAAATTGTGAAAACCATAGCCCTAGAAGCCTAGGCTCTGAGATATGAAGAATTGTAGCCTCACAGGTTGTGACTAGTCAGTCATCAAGCCCAGCACCTGGTCATGGTGGCAGAAAACTCCAGAAAGATGGGGGAAAATTCTTGTATATGGTACCAAGCCAGGTGGGAGTTGGCCCTCAGCCAGGTATTTTTTTCCTCCCTGAAGACAAATTCTTCTAGAAAAGCTTATAGTATAACCTGAAATTGGTAGAATTCTATACTTATTGTCAGAAGCAACTTTGTTTTCTTTTTTAATTGATAGTTAACAATAATGTGTTATATATTTCAGAGGCAACTTTTTGAAACTGGCTAGTTTTGAAGAGAATTAAAGAAGGAGAGTTATATTTTCCATAAGATCTGGCTAAGGAAGTAAAAAAGTTAACTAAGGCAGTAGTCTGACTCAAAGACAAGGTTTCAGAGAGAGGCTGAAAGAATCCCTAGGCTTAGATGCTGATGGTTGAAGATTTGTGAGCAAGTTTCTAGGGCTTGGCATCTTCCATACAAATTCCTCATAAATTACTGATGTTAATGAAAACATCAATTTATTAAACTGTCTTCATAGATTGATGTTTCATATTGGGGAAATATAAATGCTGATATGCTATTTGGTATTTGATATTAAGCATATTTGATATGCTATTTGATATTAAGAAATCATTTAATATGTGACAAGGGTAAGAGAGAGAATTTTTAAATACATACTGAAGTGTTTACAGGTGAAATTACATGATGTCTAGGATAATTCAGTGGGGAGTGGTTATAGATGAAACAAACTATTGGTCAGTAATTATTGAAGCTGAGTGGTTGATACATCGGGTCCATCTACTACATTATTGTCTCTGACTTTATGTACATTTAAATTTTTCCATAACAAAAAAGTTTAAAATACAATTTTTAAAAAGAAGGCCACATGCTGTGGCCCTTGCCTGTAATCCCAGCAGTTTGGGAGGCCAAGGCAGGAGGATCACTTGAGGAGGATCGCCAGGCATTAGAGACCAGCCTGGGCAAAATAGCGAGACCCCACCTCTACAAAAAAAATTTAAAAATTAGCCAGCTGTGATAATACATTCCTGTAGTCCCAGCTACTTGGGTGCCACTGCACTCCAGCCTGGGTGACAGAGAAAGACCCCATCTCAAAAAAAAAAATTAAAAAGAGGTTTTTTTGTGGGAACATATAATGAGTGGGCAGAAAGATATGGCAGGCATAACCCAAGGTCACCCTGTTCTTTGAAAGATACTGTACTGGGTTAGATAGTGCCCCCTTACCCCATTCAAGTCCTTCCCAAAATCTCAGTATATAACCTTACTTGGAAATAGGGTCATTGCTAATATAATTAGTTATATTAAGATAAGGTCATATTGGAGTGGGATGGGCCCTTAATCTAATATGACTGGTGTCCTTATAAGCAGAGGAAAAGAGACACAGACACACAGGGAGAATGGCATGTGAAGATGGAGGCAGAGATTGGAGTTATACCACCACAAACCAAGGAATGCCAAGGATTGCCAACAACCAGCAGAAGCTAGAAAAGAGATGTGGAGCAGATTCTCCCCCTGAGCTCCCAAAAAAGAACCAACACCTTCATTTGAGACTTCTGGCCTCCAGAACTGTACGGGAATAGATTTCTGTTGTTTTAAGCCACCTTGTTCGTGGTACATGTAACAACAGCCCTAGGCAACTAATAAAGGTGCAATTGGCTGTATATACTCCCCTAATGGCTAAATACTTTGATAACACAAACAGCCTGAGGCTTTGCTACTCCAAAGTATGGATAGCAGGACAGCAACTCCACCCCTACCCCAGAACACAGCAGTGCTTGTGTGTGCAGAAGAGGCTAGGGCGGGCAATGAAGTCACAGGTTAAATATGACATGATGGCCCATCTTCTTGGGGCACTACTTTCATTCAATGTACAAATAATTTAAACTTCTATTTTTGTAGTAAAGGCAAAATAGATACAACACGGAATATAATGCAAAACTAACATAACTATTTAGGATAAAGCATGAGGCTTAAAAAAAAATGTTGAACCTGAAGTTGGCACCAGATCTCCTCCCCAGATCTTCAGGGTCTCAAGGAAAAGTTTCTCCCCTATGAGATGTCCTTTTCTAGAAATGTTTGAAAAGCACTAGCCGGAGTAAAATAAACAAATTTAGGGGTGCTAGTCTTGGAAAGTTAAGTATAAAGTAAGGACAATTCCAGATGGATCTAAGATTTAAAGGTTAAGAAAGACACTTTAAAGTACAAGAAAAGAAGAAGTACAAGAAGAAAATCAGGCAAAGCACTAAATGATATAAAATTCAAAAGCCACAAAAGAAAATATTGGTGCATTTTTATTACATAACATTTAAAACTTCTGCATCACCAAAAATATGTATGACATAAAGTCAAAACACAAACAACAGGCCGGGCGCGGTGGCTCACGCCTGTAATCCTAGCACTCTGGGAGGCCGAGGCGGGAGGATCACTCAAGGTCAGGAGTTCGAAACCAGCCTGAGCAAGAGTGAGACCCCGTCTCTACTAAAAATAAATAAATAAATAAATAAATAAATGAATAAATAAGAAGTCACTGTGTGGTCTAAGACTTGTCATGGACTCTTTAGTGACCTGAAGTTTTGTCTATGTCAAGAGTAATGATAGTTTTTATTACCCACCATGTCCTGAATGCCTGGCACTTTCACTTGTGTAGT
>CAUYRT010085657.1:0-16969 GCA_963574885.1 Lepilemur ruficaudatus | reverse complement strand
CCTAGCTCACAGCAACCTCAAACTCCTGGGCTCAGGCGATCCTTCTGCCTCAGCCTCCCAAGTAGCTGGGACTACAGGCATGTGCCACCATGCCCGGCTAACTTTTTCTACATATATTTTTAGTTGTCCAATTAATTTCTTTCTATTTTTTTAGTAGAGACGGGGTCTGGCTCTTGCTCAAGCTGGTTTTGAACTCCTGACCTTGAGTGATCACCCCCGGTGTCAGCCTCCCAGAGTGTGAGAATTACAGGTGTGAGCCACCACGCCTGGCCCATGTGTGATTTTTTTTTTATAAAAACAGAAAAACCCTAAAAAATGGAGCCAGGGAAGGCCATAAAGGAAGGTTGTCATACACAAATGCCTGATAACAAAAACTATCCCAAAAACCTCTACAAAACCCACAACCTTGCACAAAGGTGATCACAGTCTTACACACATACAAAAGTACTTACGCAAGGACATCTGCCCAACAGCTGCCTGTCCAAACTTGGAACCATGCCACCCTTGTTATTGATCCTTGTAGCCAAGGATAATTACCTCAAAACAATTATGTAATCCTCCTCATTTTCCCTTTAAAAAATCTTTGTTTTCCTGTACCTCCCTAAACACACACATAGTTCACCATGACACATGTATTCCCATTGCAATGCCTACTCCTGAATAAATATCATTTTTTTAGAGAATTTTCCTCTCTGTTTGTTATTAGCATGGCATAAATGGTGTCAGAAGTGGGGTTTGAAGCAAGATAACCTTCTAAAGGAATCTGTGATTCTTGGAACTGGTGTGTAATTGGTACTCACTTGAGCCCTTGGAGCACTTTGCTTACACAACTCACCTTTTCTTCCCTGGGGAGTCTTCTCTCAGGCCAAACCTCCTCCTTTTTCTAAAAGCTCTTTGACTTTATTTGAGATCTGGTTTGGGTAAGGCTGCCTTAAATAAAGGACCTTCATCCTTCCTGAGATAATAAAAGACTTTTTGTGGTTTTGTATTTTTTTTTTTTTGGGGGGGGATGAGTCCTTTGTAGTACTAAATCATTTCATCTTTCCACTAAGTATAATTTTCTGGTTTCTACAGAACTTACGTTCTGTCTGTGAAGCATGTCTTTTCTGGTAAATTCACTTTTGGTTCCTTCTGCATGCCTGGTTTAATATTTTGTTTGATCTGCATGCCTGGCTTAAAATTTTTATAAACACTCTGATTTTGGTTTCCTTTTAGTTTAGTTACACATGTCTATAAATAATTTGGATTGTTTACTTCTTTCCCCCTTACTTGTTTCTGAACATCTTCCAAGAACAAAAATAAACATTCTAAATGGTGGGCGTGTGATCAGCAATTAAAAGCCCCCACAGTGGTTGTCACTATCTAAAACACTGGTCTAAACTCCTGACACTATCTGGTAGGATTTACAGGGTTTTCTTTGCTCTCAAGACATTAGTAAGATTCAGAATGGGATTCTCAAATGTTAAGGCATATCAGGTTTTCTGGAACTCCAGCCAGCTACATGGCTTTTCCTTTTGCATATTTTAAAATCAATGATTATCATAGGGACCATTCATCTGAAGCTTGTTTTTCCTGGTACCAAGTTAATAAACTGCAAATGTAAAGTTAAAATAAAGCACTGGTATGTAGAGGCTTCTAACTTCTATCTTTCTTTTCTTTCTTTTTTTTTTTTTTTTGTTTTCTTTTTCCTCTGTGCTTACTTTAAATCTGTTTACTTTTTCACTTGTATTAAGATAACCTACTATTGTTAATTTCAAAGCCACCTAAAAGTTTTTCTTAGGGCGTTTCAGCCAAGATTTTAACAAAAAAGAGAGAGAGCTTTCAAATGATAACATCTCCATAATAACCAACAACCTAGCCTTGTACACCTAAGAGTCATCCCTTTTGGAAATATAAATCTAGGTTTACTAGCCTAACAAACACTTAGGGTGATGGAACAGTTAATTAAAAGAGTGATAGTCTAAAAAGGAAAGAACCAGATAAATGTTTACAAAAGTTAGGTTCTCAGATGAAACCGGTCAAAATTTTGAGATCAGAGCAATAATATAAGGTTTCTCTGTCTGGCATAAAAAATTTGCTTTGTCTGCCAGGCATGAGCCAGAAAAAGTTGAGGAAAAAAACCCTGTAAACATCTCTTTCTAAAATGCCTCCCTACCCACATTGACTTATCAAGCAAACTAGACCAACAAACAAAAAAATAAATTTGTTGTTAAAATTCGAGGACACTGGGAGATTTTGTTTTTATTATACAATCCAGCCAGTACTAACTAAAATGTAAATATTTAAATATTTAATCCCAAAGCTCATTTTTTAAAAAAAAAGGATAAAAGAGTTTCTTTTTAAATTCAAACTCCTATGAAAACTGTTTTATGCAAATTTTGGTCCATGGTCTTCATAAGATTACCTATTGAGAGAAATACAATTTAGCTATGTAAACAAGTACCATTTGTCAGAAACATAATTTGGATCCAACTTTCCTTTTATTAATATAAACCAGTGAGTTTATATTACTATTTTTATCTCATGACTAAAATTTCAAAATGAAATGCTATATTAAAATACTTTTGCCTATGTATTCAAGTTGTTATATTGTGTGTATATAATATTTTTATACCAAAATATATCAAGAATCTAATTAATTAACTGGCTTAAAGGAAAAATCAAGCACTTGAATCAATTATTTTATGAAAAATATAGAAATGAACCCAAATATTTCTAAGTTCATGTGACTTAGATACATTTTTGCCTGTGTTTACCTGTTAGACAGTTTTATATTTATCTCTGTTAGATGTTTTAACATGTCAGAATTTCACGCTAAGCTCATAAAACTATAAACTCAGTCTAAAAGCCAAATGATCTTTGTTTATTTAACTGTTTGATAAGTAAAACTAATTTAATATTGTTGATTTAATGAAAACAGCTGTATTTTTTCAGTTATTAAGATATTCAAATATTAAAGGTTCTTATTTATGTGATAAACACCTGATATTTATAGGCTATGAAAATGGTTAACAAAAAACAGCTTAAAATAATGACTATCCTTATCCAATATTTCAGTTTTCATAAGTAATCTAGGTATAATTGTTAAAAATAAATAAATTAGGTAAATGTAAATGACAAAAACCTTTAAAATAAACTCTTCATAATTTTGAAAAATCTTTTTGGTAACTTAAAATCTTAAAGTGATGTTAAATGAAGTAATAAATACTCATTAAATGACTGGATCATTTCCAAATAAGATAAAATACTAAAACATAAATTCCTAAACATAAAATATATTTGTTCTTGGCTTCTTAAATTTTATAAAAAGACTAAATATATTTGATTCTTTATTCATTAAAAATTATGTTATAGAGAAATGTTTCTAAAATTATAAAATGGCTCTTATCTATAAAATACTGATATGTGGCAGCTCAAAATTTCTTGCTACCTATGTTTTCACTAAAAATTAAGGTTATTAAGAGTTAAAATTCTAATTAATATTTATAATCATGTATACAAAGTGTACCAAAAAAGCAAAATATGTTTTTGATAGAGAAATTATTAACAAGACATAAAAATTTATTCTTCATTAAAAAATACTTTTGTTGAATTCAGAGGTTATATAAAGGTTATTTCAAAATATGACTTTTAAAAGAAAATAAAAACAAGATAGAAAGAAATAAGTAAGAGACAGAAATGTAAAAAAACATAAATATAAGGATGTATTTATTTTTGCTCTGAGACAGTAAAAAGAAAAAAAATTTAAATAATTAAAAAAATTTTGTTTCAAGGTAAAATGACTGGTTATTTTAAAAAGAAGAAGAATAGAACAAAAGACTTAAGCATGTCATCAAAGATCTGTGCAGGTCGTGAAAGGTCCATAACAGATAAATTTATTTTATAAAAATTGTGTGTAATCAAGTTGACTAATTAAAATTATTTGTAAGTCTTTCTAAAGCTTGAGTTTGATTTTTACTTATATGTGTGTATGTGTATACACACATACAAAATAAAGGTTATATTGGTTACATTACCAAATTTTTATTAAAATTTTGTGTTTAAATTTTTTATAAGTGCTATAAAGTCTGAAGTCTACCTTGGTTAGGCTTTCTAGCCTCAAAAGGTTTTTAAATCTGAAATTACTATGTGGTCAAATCACTATTCTTAGAGATAAAATTGGGTACAACTAAATTTATTTCACAAATTCGTCTTATACTCTGATCATCATTGATAAATCAGGATTCCTGTAGAGAAAATAAGTTCTGCTTCCAAAGAAAAAAACTGTCATATACCTGCTGTTAGAGTGTAGCTCTGCTCATTGTCTTCTAGTTCTTGTTATTTACCCAGAGCCTGGACCAGATCCTGGATTCTCCTAATTTCCTTCCATATTTGACTACAATTCTCCAACAAGAACAAAAACTGTTGTCCCTAAAGCCCTAGAAGCTAAAGCTAGTCAACTTAATATACATTTCAAGGGACAATTCTTGTGCCTAAGATATGGGCCACACAAAAATTCACCAAACTGCCTGATATAACCAGAGATAAGAAGCTGATACTACTACAAACCAAGCTGAGAAGTTGGTGGCTTCATGCTGTGGATGGCTTTCCCAAGACTATGGAATAAGCCTCTTTTTCATAAGGAGACTCTTGCCCCTCTTAATTTTTCCTTTCTTACGCATACCTCTTTCTTTAATAGGATAATGGTATAATTAATATTTTATAATCAATAGCGTCTGCTGGTGACCTGACAAAACTCAATCTAAGAAGTTTTTTTTTAAAGCATCCATTGATTATTATTTTTTTTAATCTGTGCTATTGCTAATACTACATGCTGTACCTGGATAAATTCCTCTGGGGAAGTCAAGACCCAATACACAAAATTTTGAAACAATCACAAGAATATAACAGTTCTCACTTATTTACCTGTGGTCATCTGATTTATTCAACTCATTGCCTTTAAGCCTAGGTTCATAGCTCAAAACCATTATACAAAACTGAGGTTATCATATTACCATTAATTTTATTTTGTATTTTTCTTTGAAACTTTGTACCTATAACTCATCAAATTTCTGCAAAATTATAACTCCTACTGAAATAATACTGGCCAGCACTTTGAGATAATGGTCAGAAGACTATAGAAGAGGCCAAGTTAAACTTAACCATGGACTTTAGGTAGACTTAGCCTGAGAGCCACTCCTTCAAACGTGGCTAAAAGAGCTTTGACACTGACTCCTACTTGAAGGTCACTCCCTCCAGTGTGGGATCAGACCAACAGCCCAGCACAAGTCCATCATAGCACAGAGGGACAATCAAAACATAACTGCAGGACTCTGGATCAGAGATGCTTTCCAAAAAAAAATGCCTTAATAAAAAGGGGGAAATGTGAAAATTGTCAGAATCAAAATGAAGTCACTTGTGTTTAAAAAAAAGAAAGAAAGAAAGGAACTCAACAAACAGAGCTGAGGAAAGGCATAAAAGGAAAGTCTCATGCACAAATGCCTAATAACAAAAGCTATCATAAAAGACCCTACAAAAACCACAACCTTAAAAAAAGACTGTCACATCTTCACACACACAAAAACCTCTGCAAGAATATCTGCCCAGCAACAGCTACATATCCAACCTTAGGCTGATGCCACCCTTGTTATGGATCGGTGTAGCCACGGATAATTATTTCAAAACAATTATATAATCGCCCTTATTTTGCCTTTAAAAACATTCATCTTCCTTTACCTTTCTGAATATACACTTAGTTTACTACAACACATATATTCCCATTGCAATGTCCATTCCCTAATAAATGTCATTTGCTTTTAGGGAGTCTCCCTCTCTGTTTCTTATTGAGGATGACACCCTTGATTACAACCCAGTCAGATTCAGAGAGTTCACCTGCGTGTGTGAAGAGCTTCGACTTAATAATCTTCCTTGGAAGTGCAGAGCCCAGGAACTTTCCAGAGGGAAGTCCTATCTGTTCTGTCAGCAACATATTTCAGGATGGGGAAGCTGAGGCCACACCTGGCTAATAGCAAAAGGAAACCCAACTCTTGATTCAGCCCTGGGAAGGAGACCCCACGGCCCCTCAGACTGCATAGTTGCTAGACAGGGATCTGGTGACAGGAGCAGGTTATTGAACCTCAAGGAAGCCAATGGCTGTCTCCATAGAGGAGGAAGCAAAGCCAGGGAACATCAGGAAAAGGGAAAACGTGGATGCCACGGCCCAACCAGACTGCCAGATGGGGCAGGATGGAGCCGCAGAGCCACGCCTGAGGAGAGGGATGATTCGGAGTCGCCGCATCTGCCTTAAACAGACAATCCCCAGTTTATAGCAGATCAATATTTGTATTTGTCCAGGTAGACGGTGCCTTTATCTCTAGCACATGAGATCTAGTGTCAGTAAATCATGCTTTTATCTTGAACATGTATTATGAATATAAACTAGGAAATTGCTATAGAAATGGCTGTTACTTTCATAATAATAATGATAATAAGCTTTAGAAAGGAGTGTTCCATGTAGAACTATTAGAAAATTCATATATGCACTAAATACATGCATACATATATGTACATATATCCAAAAATGTAAATCACAAAAAATTAAAATAAAACAAACCACCACCCAGAAATGATCTCTATTAATTTTTGATGCTTGTTTATCCAGACATTTTTCTATGGGTATGCATGTATGTGTGGGCATAAACATATATTAAAAATTGTTTGATAATATCTAATTATAAATATTTTGATGACAGCACTTAAAACACTATCATACTAAGTCAATATTTTCATAACTTGCTTTTTCCCCATAACCCTATCGTACTATCATACTAAATCAATATTTTCATAACTTGTTTTTTTCCCCATAACCCTATCATACTGTATCAATATTTTCATAACTTGCTCTTTCCCCGTAACCCTACATGATGAACATATTTGCATTTTAAAAAGTCTAACCATGGATTTCTTTACTTTCTTATTTATAAAATACAATATGCATAAAACAGAAAATGTGTAAAACCAGTGTACAGTTATGATGGAATAACTATAAAATGAACACTAAGGATACAGCAGTTACCCACTCCACATAAGCTCTCTCCACTACTGCCACCACTCCCCATGAAGCCGTGTGGTCATTTCTGAGGACACATAGTATTTAATCCATCACATAGATGGACCACAGTTCATTCAACATGTCTCAAATTGTGGAACATTTTGAGTGTTTGCAGTTTTCTGTCGGGGTGAATATCCCTGCAGGTACTTCCTTACACCCATTTTGTATGATCTTCCAATAATTTTCTTTAGATAAAGTCATAGAAGTGAAATCTCTGGTTCAAAGGATATACATATTTTTAAGACTTTTGATACTGCTGCAAGCTGCCTTCCCACAGGCTGTCAGAGGGTTGGGCCTCACCAGTGGGTGTGTCTCCGCCTCCATGGATGTGTGCCCATCTGATCAGTGACAGCTAGTATCTCATTGTTGTCTCGATGCTTTTGCGTGTCTATTTTTGCCGGTGAGGCCAAATGACACCATTTATTTCACATGTTTATACTTGGCCTCCAAGGATTACAAGTGAGAGGTCCTATCATTAAAATATACCATCTCTAGAGCTGTTCTATCTCTATGTCCATCCGTAAGAAATAAAAACCCCATCCCACCCCTCCTCTTCCCACTCCACATCTGGAGCCATTTATCAGCTCCTAGGCTTACAGCCAAACTGGGCATCATCGCAAAGGCCTTGTTTCTGCTAAGCAGGAGCTGTGGGAACCGGGCCCCCGTCTCTGAGCCTCATGCTTCTCAGCTGACAAGGGCTCAGCAAATAAGAGAATAATAAAAGTGATTATGGACTCCAGTTTTTAATAAACAAATACTTGTTGAACATATATTATATGCCAGGCACTATACTAGACACTTTATGTGCTTTATTTCTGATTTTTGCAACAACTCTGCAAAGAAAATATTACAATCTCCATTTTACACATGAGGAAACTGAGGCTCAGAGAGGTGAGGTGACTTGCCCAACGTCCTAGAACTGTGGAGGTTGACAGGCCCGGCTCATTTCCAAGAACCTGCCCGCTCTGGGAGGTGCCAGCACCATGAACATGTCTGGAAGGGCATATGGAATGACCGTCATGAAATGGTGTCTAGAGAAAAATGTTCTTGGAGAATCCTGTTCTTCTCTCGTGGTGGCACTGTTGCTGCTTGTCACACACACCTCCCAGAATGGGATGGACTGCTTCTTGCGGGAGGACCATCCTCATGACTCAGGGCCCACTTTGGTCAAGCTCTGCAAGAATGGGGCGATGCCCATCCCTCCTCTGTCTCCCTTCCTTGTCTCGACCTCCTGTTACCACCACTGTCCTCTTCTTCTTTGGCTTTTCTGAGTCCCACCTGTCCAGGAAGCCCTCCCTGATGGAAACTCACAATGTCTAGCCTGAAGGGCTCTCAGAAGAAAAGAATGAGAAGAGCAGAATGTGCCATGACTAAATGTCTACACCAGGGACCTCACCTGCATCATCTCCGGCAAGTAGCTCCCAAACTGGAGTTCTTATGTTTTGCAGATGGGGAGGCTGAGTTCCACACAGGTGAAGTCCTGGACCAAGCAATCGTGGCTAAGAGTAGCTAATACTTATAAAGCACATAGGTACTGGGGACGGTTATAAACCATTTGCATATAATAATCGTAATCTTTCACCACATCTCCAGGAGGTACACTGCTGTTTCTATCATCTCCACTTTATGTTTAATACAGAGAAATACCAAGGCAGAAAAACTATTAAGTAATTTGCCAACTAGTAAGCAGAGCTGGGATTGGAACCCAGGCAGTCTGCCAAGTTTGTCCTTAGCCACCACGTCTGGATGACCCCCAAGTCCCATGGATTCTTTCTCCTAAACCTCCAAGTGCCTGCCTTCTACGTGCCAGGGGCTCTACAAACGTTCTCCCTGTGCAGTTGGAGGAAGCTGACACCCAGAGAGGGTGTGCCTGGCCCTGGGGCCCAGGTCTTATGACCCTGAATGTTGTCTCACCACAAGCCTTGCCCACACCGCCTCAACTCAAAGGAAGAAGGGCGTCACTGTCGCTGGTGAGCTCACCTCCACGCTTCCCCCTTGGCGGGGGTGGGCTGGGACTCTCCACAGAGTGAAAATGTGTTTAATCACTAAGTGAGTAACCGTGGGAGGTTTCCCATGGCTGATTATTAATAGAAGCTGGAGAAGGTATGCGTGCTCAGCAAAAGGGCAGCGGTCTGGGATGTCAGGCTGGCTGGATCTCTTGATTTCTGGAGTCACCTGGATGACTCAGGCTCTAGGCCATCTCCTTTGATTCATCCCCTGGCTGAGGGCTTGGCTTTTCACCTCTGGGACACCCCATTCTCAAGGCAAATTTCTGTCTTTCCCCTCCCCTTCCTTCTCATTTATTTATATCACCTGTCCCCAAGCTGGCTGCAGGAAATGAAGCTTCCAGACAAAGAGACCTGGGTTCAATCTTAGCAGACCTTCCTGACACCTCAGTTTCCTCATCTTTGAAATGGGCACACCAGCATCCAACTCGCCATGAGGACTTACAGAAGAAATTGCACAGCAGCACCCAGTAAACTCCACCACCACGATTACTGTTCCTCTGAGGCTGCCACACTGGAATCTGTTGGCCACAGGCTCTCAAAGGTCTCTGTTTCTTTGCTGCAAATGTCTTTCCCTGGTCTCGACACCTTTTCTCCACATGGAGAATGACAGTCCTATGAGGAAGGGTAATGTATTGCAATATTAAATAGAGGGGTTCTTCTTTTCATTTTTTAGCAGGGTTTTTGGGAAGAAACCTGGCCATTATGAACCTTCTTTACCCAGGGGTTAGGGTTATTGGACCCAAAGCAAGACACAGTCGCTGCTGGCTTTTGTTTTGGTCAAACCTAAGGCATGAAAAATTTGCACGAAGAATCCCAGAAGGGAAGGAGAGAAACTTGAAGGTGGAGAGGCAAGAACCCTGTGCTGGGGCGGGGAAGGGTCTGGGATTCTGTGAGCAGCAGGGACCCTCTCTCCTGCCGTAGGAGGTAGAGCGACTGTTATGTCCTCACCTGCCCTCTCCAGAGATCCTGGTGGCCCAGGCAACCACCCCTTCCAGGCAGGAATCTTGAGTTACCCAATGCCTAGCTGCTTCATAACACAACCCGGGAAACTTTGCTTGGCACTGGTGCGGAAGAACTGGGGGCCCCTACTCATAACTGAGACTGAATTTCCCACTGAGCCAACAAAATGGGAACTGCAAGTTCCCACTGATTTAAAGAAAATAAGGGAAAGGGATATTTTTTGCACACCTGACCTGTGGCCTGAGATCCCCACGCCCCACGTGCATCCCTGCATGAGCTCAGGCAACAGTGCATCAAGCTCTCTTGGAAAGAGCATGCCTGAGTATAGACATCTGACAGAGAGCAGCCCCCTTGACGGCTAGACCTGCACTGTCTAATACAATAGCCACCAGCCACATGCAGCTATGTTTAAATTAGTTCAAAGGAAATGAAATTAAAAATTAGCCACATTTCATGTGCTAGATAACCAATGGCTATTGTGCCGGCCAATACACATTTCCATCATTGCAGAAAGTTCTGTTGGTCTATTGGTCTATTAGTCCAGAAAGTTCTATCTAGAGTAATTAACACAGGACAATTGCCCAAAGAGCATGGGAAAAAAAAACTTTCTTCATTCCTCTGGACAGTAATTGAAGACCTACTTCCAGTATCACAGAATGTTTTAGTATTTCCAGCAGCCCATGTGGAAGAAGAGGCCTACCAAGCGCATGGGGGTGGAAAGGATTGGTGCAGAGGAAGAATGTGTGTCCAACCGATTTCTACCTGGCAGGCACAGGTCTGTGGCCGCTTTGTTCTTCAAGACACACCTACGGGCCCTGCCATTGGAGACCTTCCGGGATGGCATCTCAGGTGAAGCCTCCATTGTCCATCCCCCATGATGACTCTGAAAAAGGTTTTCTGGACTGGAAATGTCACATGGAAGCCTCATTTTCTGTTTGCAAGCCTGTCTGTCTCTCCTCTTTGGGGACCACCTCCTTGAGAAAGCTCTCCTGGTCACCAGTGTGTCCCCTGTGTTCAGAGCCTGGCTGCACACAGTAGAGCTTAATAAATGTCAACAGGATGTATGGGCATGCTGGCAGATGGCAGACAGACTTGGGGTAGCTGCTTTTGATCTCCAACATAACCTCATCTTCTTTAGGAAGTCTTTGCCACTACGACCCCAGCTCTGGGCACAGTCATATTCCAGGACTTCATAATTGCTTTCTTAGGTCCATGGAACTAGTGTTGGTGTTGGAGGTAGGAGAGCTGAGGGTTCCATGACCAGAAAGTTGGGAGGGGAAGGGAAGGAGGGATCAGGTAAAAGAGAAGAAGAAAGACCAACATGGCACATTTGGGGCAGACAGGCCTTTCTGTCCAAGGGTTTCCTTGAGCAGGCACCGGGAGCAAGTCCCTAGCATCGCCAATCTGTGCTGCTCTGTACCTTTTTAAATTTTGAGGAGTGGGGGGAATACAATGGAATATTCCATGTGAGTCTTTCATCCAAAATCTGAGAATCCAGTTGCAGATACCTCAGGAGCAACCCTTTATGAAGTGTTCCTGATGGGGAGCAGGAGGAGAAGCCTGTCCTGGGGGTCCCCGGCTGTCTGGGAGGGTGAGCCCTGCTGGAGGTGACCCACCAGCTGCTAGGGGGCTTGAGAGCTCACCTGCAGGGTATGGGTGCACAGTGCGGTTCCCCCGGGTGGCCCAGCCCAACAGGTGTCTGGCCGGCTTGCCTGACAGCTCCGCCACCTTGCACCTGCTTGCCTGCCTGCTCAGTCACGTCCTCCTCGTCAGCCGCGTCTCGCACACAGATACGTCAGCTTCCCAGGATGCAGGTAAGCCTCTGGCCTGGGGCCAGGCGTCTCTGGCTGGCTCCCCTGCTGGGCAGGATGACTGTTAGCATCACTGCCTCTTCACCCCACCTCCCCCCAAAAAAGAAATCTCCCATTTTCACACTCGGGCACACGCATACCCGCTACCAACAGTTTCCCCCTTGTCTTTAAGCACGCACAGTGAAGGTATTCAGGCCCTGTGGATTAAAATGCTTTTTTCCAGTAAATGCATGAAGCAGTGTTCACTCATTCATCATTTATTCCGTCAGTTCAGGCCTGCATTTGTCCAACAATGTTCCCTACTCCGAGCAGTGCCCTGTTCCACTGGGGGCTGGAGGCAGGGGAGCAGACAGGAGCCTCGGCTTTTGAGGTTGGTGGGGGCAGGGACAGGCGCTCATCATCATAATGATAGCCCTGCTCACCGCAGCCAAGCCGTGCCAGGCCCTGTTCTAAGTGCTTTCTGCATTGGAAGCCTCAGAACATTCTTATGAAGGAGATGTTATCATGCTCCCAATTTTATAAATGAGGAAAGTGGACACAAAGAGTTTAAGTGAAAAAGTGTCACATCACACAGCTTATGTTAGTCTGGTAGGGCTGCCGTAACTAAGTGCCACAGACTGTGTGGCTTAAACAACAGAAACTTATTTTCTCACAGCTCTGGAGAGTGGCAGTCTGAGACCAAGGCTTGCCTCTTTGGCTCCCAGATGGCCGTCTCCTCCCCGTGTCTTCACATGGTCTCACCTCTGTACCTGCGTCCAAATTTTCTCGTCTTATAAGGACACCAGGCATATTGGGTTAGGTCACCCTGATGACCTCATTTTAACTTGATTACCTCTTTAGAAACCCTGTCTCCAAATACAGTCACATTCTGAAGGGGTTAGCATTTCACCACATGAATTCAAGGGACACAATCCAGCCCATTCCACAGCTAGTAGAACAGAGATAGCATTTGAATTCAGGCTGCTGGGCTCCAGAATCGACATGCCGTCTCTCCCAGAGAATTTCCACACCAGATAAGAGAGCCACAGAGATCCCCTACCCTGAGGGTAGAGAAGGACTCCTAGAGACTGGGAATCTGGGGGAGTGAGCAGGAATAATTGTTAGTGCCTTCCAACCTCCATCCACAACCCTGCAAGCCCCGGGGACCTCACATTCCCTGGATGTTCTGAAGCTGCAAATTGACTTTCCTTACAGGGCCAGGGAATCTCCCCTCCCCTTTAGCAGAGTGACAAGCAGACATGTAAACCAACAAAAGGGCCTCCTCCCTACCGGTGCCTTGCTGGGGGCTTCCCCACTGATCCAGCCAACTTACCTGATAACGCTGAAAGCTAGCGCTTGTTATCCCCAAAAGGAGAAAATGGGAGCCAGGTTCTTAATCATTCCACTTTTTCCTAAATCTCAGTGACGTCTCATCAGAGAATATTCTAGATGAAAGGTCCCTATCAGTTACAAGGGTGCAACAGTTTGGTAGATGAAAAAACCAAGGATCAGAGAAGGGATGTGGTTTGTTGAGGTCACAAAGCCTGTTCAAGTCAAAGGGGGGACTCCCGATTGACTGTTCCATCATGCTGGGGGAATAAGAAAACAAGCTATAAGCATGAAACCATTGCATCCAAATTAAACATTTCTACCACTCAATGCCCCCCCACCAATACTTTCCAACACTTCAAGTTATTGGAACAAACAGAAATCAGATCCAAACAGATTTAGTTTGGAAGGGCTTGTTCTGCCTCGAATCTGTTATTTAAACAGGCAAGAAATTCACTCAATCAGCTTACCAGCTCTGGGAACTTGGGAAGAAGTCATTTAAACTCTCTGACCCTTAATTTTGTCACCTGTACAATGGGGATAGTAATACCTACCTCAAAAGATCGCTAAGAAGAATGAAATCAGATTCACTAGCAAACATTGAGTATTTAGTAAGTATCTCCTTCCCCAGGGTTACCACAGCAGGCCCCTAGAGGACTCACACCAAGTAAACTGGATACACTGAATTTATTTCAAGAGCACAAATGGCGAAAAACATATTTTGGGCCTATGAGTCTCCTGACTAAGTGTGAGCCAGGTATGAGTACGGGTCATGCCAGATGACATCCCTCCAGGTAAGCTTTGTGCTTGTCCTGGTTAGCATCACAAAAAAAGAGAGAGATGTTTCAATGCTAGCTAAATGTTAATTAAGTAATTTGGAAGTGGTTATCTATTTTAATGTTTTTTTTAAATAAAATATTAAAATTATTTTATATTTACGCTGTGTGCAGAGGTGTGTTCCTGTAGTCCCTGCTACTCGGGACACTGAGGCAAGGGAATCATTTGAGCCCAGGAGTTCAAGTCCAGCCTGGGCAACATAGTGAGACTCCATCTCTATAAACAAAAAAGAAAATTATTTTATATTTTTATTTCTGACAAAATCTGAAAAATCAGAAGTAACAAGATTGTGACGGGGCTTTTGAGACCTATCTAGAATTGCTAATTGCATCTCCGGCATGGTGGTAGACGGCAATGGCTGCCTGGAGAAGAATTCTCCATGTCGTATGAGCTAGTGATGTCTACCCTGGACATAAAGTAGAAGTGGGGCCATATACACACGGTCTGGCTGTTTGCTTCTTCCCATCGAGTCAAACCTAGGCCATGTGAACATGACAAATTATCTAGTGAAGGTAGGTAATAACTAGGTACTAGCTCAGGGATCTCACCTTGGTGAAAGTCTGAGCTGGCAGAGCTGAAAGTGAAAGATACGGTGACAAGTGGACCCCATGTTATTACCCGGAACTGAGCACAGGGTGATAAGCACTTCACGTGCATTATTTCTGATCCTCCCAACAATTCTGCAAGCTAGGCACAAGCATACCCATTTCATAGGCTAGGAAACTGAGTTACTAAGAGCTTAAGTGACTTGCCCAGATTTTATACTAAACTGTTCAGTGTCAGGGCTGGAGTCTGTTCCCTGCTGTCTTCCATTGGGCCACGCCGTGTTCCCAGGAAGGAAAGGGAACGGACCGTCTGACCAGACAATGACAGGAGCTTTCTTTTTCCTCTGCCCTGCTGAGTTATCCAGGCAACTTCCTCAAGCTTCTGTTTGGCTCCAACTCCAGAATGAAACCTTGACTTCTGCCAAGACAGTTGGGTGGGTCCTCCGGTCTTTGGGAAAAGCTTGTGTTTTGCCCCAGACAGGTCAGCTCAGGCCAGGAGCACGTTCTTCACGGACTCACCTGGAGAAAGTACTTTCTCTGCAGGCAGAGGCAGGGCTGGATGCTGAGTCAGGGCCGCCTGGACCTGAGGTGGTTTTTCTCTTAGAATTGGGAGTGTAACAACCTGTGTTCTATCTGCCAGGCCCTCACCTGCTGGCCAGGAATCTGAGGGCTCTATGCAGGCTCCTGATTGGAGCAACCATCTCTCCCCTCCATCTTGCACCCCCACGACTCCATATTGCCTTTGTGCTAACTCTGCAAAGGTTCAATGCTAAGTAACTTTGAATAGGGAATACATTTGAATAGCTTACAAAATAAGCAACATAAAAAAGTACTCAGGAAAGTTTCTTATTCCTATTCCTGTCCCCTATCCATTGAGTTCCCTACCCCCACCATGATAACTACTTTTATTACCTTTGTGCGTGTCTTTCCTAGGTCTCCTACAGAAAAGAAACACATATGAACATATACGCTTCTTCTTCCACCTCTATTACGCAAAAGTTAACATACTGTAAACACCCCTTTGCCCCTTATTTCAAGTACCAATATATCCTGAAGCTCTCACAATACGTAAAAAATGTCTCCATTCTTTTTGGCATATGCCCATATTCCATTGAATGAGTATACTAGGATTAGCCTTCTCTTGATAGACACTACCTATGTTTCCAACTTTTTACTGCAAGCAATGCTATGATAATTTGTCACTTAGTAACTGAGCAAGGTTATCAGTTGGATACATTCCCAGAAATGGGATTGGTGGTTCAAAGGGTATATGCTTTTATAACTTTGCAAGTATCATCAAATTTGCCCCTCCGTAGAGTTTGTGGCAATTTACACTCACTCTCACCAGCAATTTGCCAGTTTCCACCCAACTTCACCAACAGAATATATTGTCAACTTTTAAATTATTTACCAATCCAATAAGTGAAAAACGGTATCTCAGTATTGTTTTCATTTGATTTTCTTTTATGTCATGTCTTTTTTATGTTTAAAAGCCATTTATGTTTTATACTATAAACTTTCTGTTCATATCTTCTTCCCATTTTTTGTGTTATTGGTCTTTTTCATATTTATTTTTGAGAGAAAGCTTAGTCTATAGCATGACTTGCAAATATTTTCCCCAGTTTATCTCTGTTTTTTTTTTTTTTTTTTGATTTTGCTAATGGTTTTACTTTGCTAGGTAGGAATTTTAAAAATTTTTATGTAGTAAAATTTATCAATCAATTATTTTATGACTATTGGATTCTGAGACATAGTTAAATAAGCCTTCTTACTCCATATTTTCTTCTAGAACTATTATGGTTTAAAATTTTGCCTTTAAATATTTTATCCATTGGAGTTTATTCTAGTGTATGAAGTAAACTACGTTTAGACTGATAATCAGTTGACCTACTATCCTTTATTGAATACCTGAACTTTGCTGACTTAAAAAATGCCACCGTTATCTTATCTTATACTGAATTATAGAATGCACTTGATTTCATTTATCAACTTTCTATCCTGTTTCATTGAACTATTTATGTGTCAGTGCCACACTCATTTAATTAATAATTAATTAAATTGATTAATTATTCAGGATCATACCATATTTTAATATCTCATATGACTCTCCCCCACATTGCTTTTTCTTCAAATTTTTCCTTGTGTGTTTTCAATATGAACTTTAGAATCATCTAATTTACTTCTAAAACAAAAACAAAAAATTTATGTTTTTATTGAAATTACGTTAAATTTAGAACTCAGCCTGGAGATTTGGCATTGTTATGGTGTTGAATCTTCCTAACCGGGGACAAGGAGTTCAAGTCCAGCCTGGGCAACATAGTGAGACTCCATCTCTATAAACAAAAAAGAAAATTATTTTATATTTTTATTTCTGACAAAATCTGAAAAATCAGAAGTAACAAGATTGTG
>CAUYRT010085656.1:0-10038 GCA_963574885.1 Lepilemur ruficaudatus | reverse complement strand
TCTAGCCCGGGCAACAGAGTGAGACTCTGTCTCAAAAAAAAAAAAAAAAAAAAAAACTCCTGGGCTCAGGAGATCCTCCTGCCTCAGCCTCCCCAGTAGCTGGGACTACAGGCATGTGCCACCATGCCGGGCTAATTTTTTCTATATATTTTTAGTTGGCTAATTAATTTCTTTCTATTTTTAGTAGAGACGGGGTCTTGCTCTTGCTCAGGCTAGTTTTGAACTCCTAACCTTGAGCGATCCTCCTGCCTCAGCCTCCCAGAGTGCTAGGATTACAGGTGCGAGCCACCACACCCGGCCATGGGGAGAAAGTTCTTAATAACAAAAGTCAACTTTTGGCTATCCTTTTAATGGAGAAGAGTCATAGAGAAGCTAATCTTTAAAAGTGTGTGTACTGTTCTATTACTTCTTCTTAATCACCTCTCATCACATCAACAACACACCGCAGATCCAGCCCTGACTCTTCCCAGTTTAGTCCTAGCCGGAGAGCAAAGATCTAGTGGCGAGGAAAGGAACGGGGCCAAGTGAGAGGCAGAGGAGCTTCATGTGAGGGAGAAGAATCAGCGAGGTCCCCAGATAATCCAACCAGAAGATAATTGAGAGTCGACTGTGAATTACTTCTATGTCCTAAAAAACCACTACCATCCCGTTTGAGTTGGAAAGAAAAATAACTTAAGTAAAACTTCTAAATTTAAAAAATAAAAAGTGCCAGATAGTTAAGGGGCAAATTCTCTCAAGATTGCCAAGCTCCCCTTGGCAGCCATGAGTGAGGATGCAATGGGAGAAGCGGGTGACAGTTTCAGTCGTAGAGGTGGTAGTTTTTAAATACGGGGGCCGTTTGGTTGTAGGAACCATACCACAGGATAGCTGTAGGCGTCGGAGATCACCCATCTTCCCTGGTGCGGAATGATGCTTTTTTCTTTTATCTTTTAGGAGTATCCATGTCTGGGATGACAGTAATTAATGAGCTAGTAAAAAGCTGTTCCAGCGAGGCTGTGCTCAGTGTTTCTGAGCTTCGTTTAGAAAAACTTGAAAGTATCAGTGTGGGCTAATTAATTGGTCTTCAGATAGTAACTAAATCAAAGGTGTCTTGGGTACCCTAGGAAGCTGGAGTCTCCTTTTTCCTGAGAATCAATCAGCCCAAGATTGATGAAGGGCTGCTAAGGTCAGGCTTAGAAACACAAAACCATCTGCCAACTCTCTAGGGCTGGTACCTGCAGCAGAGCAATTTTAGAAGAACAGGTGTTCACTTTTAACTTACCTCTTCTTTTCTTTTATGCTGAAATCATGGTTTTAGCTAGAGAACCTCCAGTTGGTTGATGAAATTCACAAACTGTCCATTGTAACTTAAAATAATCTGGCCCAAAGGTATTGTGATAACCTCAACTGGCTGTTACACAAAGTCATAGACCATGCATCCCTGACAGTGGTCACTCTGGCCGTACCCCAGGAGTATTTGGCAGCATCAGAAAATGGTTACCACAAGTCACTGCCCCAAAAGGGCTAAGCCAAGGAACACTTTCATCCTCAGAATGATGCAGGACTGCAGAACAGATCCAATTTGGTCCGTCTAATATGCAGAGTATGCTTGAGAGCCCACAAAGTCCTTGAAAGCTCACACTTAAATGTTTCTGCTTCCTTGAAAGTGTCCTCCAGTTCAATAGTCTAAGAACATTTTCAAAAGTCTTAGGTGATGATCTGTAAGCACACCCATAAGTTTGCTGATGATGGTTCAATGACAGGAGTTGTCTTTGCTCCATTAAAAAAAGTTCAGGATTTACATCAAATTTTCTTCTTTTAAACAAATGTATTCCCTGTTCCTGCTAACCAGTTATGTTCCAATTTTCCCAAGAATATGAGAAATTCCCCAAAACTCTCATATGGAAAATTATATTTTCCAAAGGTGACTGCAATTGAATATACTTCGTCCTATATGCTTCTCTTACAATGTGATATTGACACTTCTCCATCAAGAGGTGGGATTTGTTTTCCTGATCCTTGAGACTGGACAGAACTTTGTAAATGCCTTGACGAGTAGAATGTAGCAGAAGCAAAACGGTGTGAGTCTAAGTCATAAAAGGTAACACAGCTTCCATTCACCTCCCTCGGGGCACATGCCTTAGGAGCCCAGCCAACAGGGAGGAAGTCCAGCTATCCTAAACCCACCAGCAGGGAAACATCATATGGAGGGATCATTTAGAGATACAGAAAGGTGTCCAAGGAACTCCAACTGTTCCAGCTCCCAGATATTTGAATGTTCCCAACATGGGCTCCAAATGTGTACAGGTAAGCCTTCAGATGACCACAGCTTCTGCCTTTGACCCATCCTAGCTGAAACCAAGTGGTGTAGAGACAAGTCATCACCATTATGTCCTGTGCAAATTCCTGACCCAAGGAATCTGTGAGCATAATGAGTGATTGTTTTATTCCTCCAAATTTTGGGGATAATTTGTTACACAGAACAGTAACCAGAATAACCCTGTAGGGGTGAAGACTTAAAGTGTGAAAAGCGCATTAGAATTATAGTCACGGCCGGGTGTGGTGGCTCATGCCTGTAATCCTAGTGTTCTGGGAGGCCGAGGTGGGAGGATCGCTCAACGTCAGGAGTTTGAAACCAGCCTGAGCAAGAGCGAGACCCCGTCTCTATTAAAAATAGAAAGAAATTAATCGACCAACTAAAAATATATTTTAAAAAATTAGCCGGGCGTGGTGGCACATGCTTGTAGTCCCAGCTACTCGGGAGGCTGAGGCAGAAGGATTGCCTGAGCCCAGGAGTTTGAGGTTGCTGTGAGCTAGGCTGACACCATGGCACTCTAGTCCAGACAACAGAGTGAGACTCTGTCTCACAAAAAAAAAAAAAAGAAAAGAAATATAGTTACATAGTCTTGTTTGTTTTTTGAAACAGGGTCTCGCTCTGCTGCCTGGGCTAGAATGCAGTGGCATCATCGCAGCTCATTGCAATCTCAAACTCCTAGGCTCAAGCCATCTTCCTACCTCAGTGTCCCAAGTAACTAGAACTACAGGCACATGCCACCACATCTGGCTAATTTTTCTTTTTTTTGCAGAGACAGTGTCTCATTAGGTTGCCCAGGCTGGTCTCAAACTCTTGGCCTCAAGGGATCCTCCCGCCACAGCCTCCCAAAGTTTTGGGATTATAGGCTGGAGCCATCACACCCCACCACATAGCTTGGTTTTGAATCCAAACCTGCAACCTTACTAGCTGAGGAACCTTAAGCAAGTCAATTTTCTTTCTGAGCATTGCTTTCCTCATCTATAAAGTGGGGATAATAATGACTGCCCAATATACATCAAATGTTTAAAATTAACATGCAGAACAGTGTGATGAGTAAGCTACCCTAGTGTAAGACATATGTGTATACACAGACATATGTACATACACATACCGACATTGATTCATTTGTACATGCATAAATATGACGCGAAGAATACAGATTTGTAACAGTGATTACCCCTGAAGAAGGGCTGGTAGACTAGGGACTAGAGGTGGGAGGGAGATTTAGTTATCACACCATAGACTTTTGCATTACTTGAATCTTTTACCAAGTGTTTCTGTTAACTATTTTGAAACAATTATAAAATTAAAATAAATTTTTGGAAATTATATGGCAAAATTTGTTTAATAAAGGTTTAATTGTTTAGCCAGGTGCAGTGGCTCAGTCCTGTACTCCCAGCACTTTGGAAGGCTGAGGCAGGAGGATTGCTTGAGGCCAAGAGTTCATGACCAGACTGAGAAACATAGGGAGACCCTGTCTCTACAAAACATTTTTAAAAATTAACCAGGCTTGGTGGTGCCCACCCATAGTCCTAGCTACTCAGGAGAATGACATAGAAGTACCACCCAAACCCAGGATTTCCAGGCTGCAGTGAGCTGTGATTGCACCACTGCACTCCAGCATGGGCAACTGAACAAGACCCTGTCAAAAATAATAATAATGATAATTAAATGTTTAGTAGTAAAAATAAGACAGTGCAGTATTGGCATAGGAAAAACAAATGGTACATTCAACAAAATAGAGAGTTCGCAAACAGCCAGTCCCACCTGCATACTGGACATCTGAGGGAGGTGGCACTATGGATCATGGGAAAATATGGACTTTTCAATAAATGGCTGTGAGCCAACTAGTTATCCACACAGAAAAAAAAATGAAGCTGTACCCCTCCTTCACACCACACACACAGCAGATGGACTAAAGACCTCAATGTGAAAGGGAAAACTATAAAATTTTTCAATGATGATAAAAAATATCTTCAGGAAATCAAGAGTATAAAAAAAAATTCTTAAAACACAAAATACGTAAACTATAAAGGAAAAAAAGTGGTAAATTCAGCTACATCATTTGTTTATTAAAAGACACAAGAGAGTGAAAAGACAAGACCTAGAATAGAAGATATTTGTGACACTCATGACTGACAAAGGACTTGTATTCAGAACTCCTACCAATGAATAAGTAAAAGAGAAAGCCCAATGGGAAAATGGGCAATGGATGTGAAAAGGCACTTCACAAAAAAGGGAAATAGAAATAGCCAAAAAACATACAAAAATATGGTCAACCTCATTAATTAATGAGATATGCAAATTAAAATCACAATGAGATATTGTAACTCACAAGATTGGCCAAAAAAATGGTAAAAAATCTGCCCATATTAAGGGTCGGTGAGGATGTGACACTATGGAGAACGGTCATACCCTGTGAGTAGGTGTGTAAGTTGGTACAACTGCTTTGGAAATAGGCAGTATCTATGAAAGCTAAAGACATGCATAGCCTGTGACCCAGCAAGCCTGTCCTGGGTATGTACCTACAGAAAATGTTGTGCATGTACATTATGACACCAAAGAAGAATGTTTACAGCAGCATTTTTTTGGTAATAACTGAAATAGTAAACAACTGAGTAAATAAATTATGATGTGTCCTTTCAATGGAATGTTATACAGCAATATAAATGAACACATATGGCTACACATGAAAATGTAGATGAATCTCACAAAAGTAACACGGAGAGAAGCAGCAAGATACAAAAGAATGCACACAGAATTATTTCATTTGAGCAAAGCTTGAAATAGACAAACTATTTTTTAGGGACATATACACAGGTGCTAAAATTATAAAGGAAAACAAAGGAATGCTTACCACAAAAGTCAAGGTAATGGTTACATCTGGGGGAAAGAAGAAGCTTCTAAGAAGAAGCTTCTAACACGAAGGAGATGTTGCCAATGCTCTAGTTCTTGATTTGAGGATGGTTACATGGATATTTGCTATAAATTATTTGTTGAACTGTGCATATGTTTTAGGTGATTTTCTATATTTATATTTCATAACAAAAATGCAAAAAAAATTTTAAATCCCAGAAATAGAACTCAGAATCCACAGAAATTTTAATATATTACAGAAGAGGTATTTCAGTTCAGTGGGAAAAGAATGGGTTATTTTGTGTTACTGGCACAAATGGCTAGCTACTGGAAGAAAATAAAATAGCTCTAATCTGGTAAATGCAAATTAGGTAACAATGAACTATCACTTATCAGATTGGCAAATCTTCTGGTAGGGTTATAGTGAAAAGGATACAGTGCTAAAGGTAATGTGACTAGCTACAACCTTTTTTGGAAAGCTATCTGACAATATCTACCAAAACGAAAAATAGAACATTCTTCAAATCAGAAATCCCTCTCTATCAAATCTATACTAAAGAAATAAAAGTACCAGGACATAAAATATAAAATAAATGAAGTTGCTTTCTACAGTACAGATTATAATGGTAAAAATCTAAAAATAAAAAGTTTTCAATAGGGGATTGAAGGGACTGATTGAATAAATTGTGGCACAGCTATACTTTGGAATAAAGTTGAAACATTGGAAAGAATAAGCTAGAGAATGAGCTAAAAGAGCCATACCAGTTTACTGTTACATCAGAAAAAACAAGATGGACAGAGGATTATATAGCATGACACCATTACTTTAAAACAAACATGTACAAAACAAAAATCGCATGCAAGTGTGAACATAAACTGATATATTATTATATGAACATGGAGAAAAGTATGGAAGGATACACCAGGTTGCCAACAACAGTTTCCTGGGGCAGAGGATGGGGAGGGAGGGGTACCGCTTGGGGAAGCAAGGAGTGAAAGTTGGGGAGAGAGGAAGAAGACTTAGTATTTGCAGATGGAACACTGAGCAAGTACATGAGGAGAAAACTAAGCATTCGGCATTCAATAAAAGCCCTGAGATAAGGAGACAAACCAGTGCAAATGGGTGGACTATGCCTAATGTGGGCACACAGACACCGAGGGGACCCCGGGTGACAGAATCCAAGTGGAAGGGAGGGATCTATGCAGCCGTATCGGTAGCCTGGAATGAGAATCAGAGTCCAAGCAGGGAGAAGAGGGCTTCCCTGCGGGATATTGGGTGGAGAGACGGGAGATTCGTTAAATATAGGAAGATTGACCAAATAAGTAAATATATTAAGGATAGTGGCAACCAGCATTCTTACTGATGGTGAAGGGAGTTACAAATGCAGAAATGGCTGGTGATGTTGGATTAGAATTGGGGGTATTCATCTGAATTCATGGCTTTCAACATATATAGATAGATATAGAAATAAATATAAATGTGTGTGTGTATAAAACATGTATTCCCTAACTCTGTCCATTGAGAGAGGCTGGAGCAGCAACACCCAACAAATGAGTAGATCCAACAACTAGATCCTGGCTTCTAAATGCCGTTTTGCACTAGAAGGAATCAGGGCTCCTTGAAGCAATGGCTGAGTCTAGGGCTGGCACATAGAAAACACAAGGTGAGCTGGAATACCTGATTATGCCAAAAAGCAAGGAAGAGCTCAAAGAATGATATGGACAAAAGCCAGCTTGAATAGGCTCTCTCTGGCCAAATTAGAGATAATTTGAGCATCAAAATAAATACCAATAATAACACATTCTTGTCCATTGTATAATACAGTGTTGGGGCTCAGAAAACAGTTTCCTCAAATGAAGATTAGTTAAGATATCTATTAAGTTAAGATAAAGGATATCTATCTTATCTTAAGATATCCTAAGATAAGATACCTATTATCTTATTAAGATAAGTTAGATTAGTTAAGATATCAGCTCTCCCCAAATTGATCTATAGATTCAATGCAATCCATATCAAATCCCCTGTAGGATTTTTTTTTTTTTTATGCAGTGTCTCGCTCTGTTGCCTGGGCTAGAGTGCCGTGGTCAGCCTAGCTCACAGCACTGGCCTTAAGCAATCCTTCTGCCTCAGCCTCCTGAGTAGCTGGGACTACAGGCATGTGCCACCATGCCCGGATAATTTTTTCCATATATTTTTAGTTGTCCAGCTAATTTCTTTCTACTTTTAGTAGAGACGAGGTCTCACTCTTGCTCAGGGTGGTCTTGAACTCCTAACCTTGAGCGATCCACCCGCCTCAGCCTTCCAGAGTGCTAGGATTATAGGCGTGAGCCACCGCGCCCAGCCCCCTGTAGGATTTTGAAGACTTACCATCCTCAAGGGTTGGCCAACTTACACTTTCACATTTTCAGATATCAAAATTGACTATAAAGTTACAGTAATTAAGACAGTTTCTTGGTGCAAAGACAGAGAAATAGGCCAGTGGAACAGAGCAGAAAGTCCAGAACAGTATCTACACGGATATATTCAGCTGATTTAAAATAAGAGCACTACTGCAATTTGGTGGGGAAAGTGATTCTTTTCAGTACGTGGTACCTGAGCAATTGATTATTTGTATGGAAAAAGAATAACCCCAGACCACTACATCACACCATACATAAACATTAATTTGAGGTAGATCGTGGATCTATATATGAAAAGTAAAATAATCAAATGTCTAAAAGAAAACATAGGGGAAAGTCTTCATATGGGGGATAGGCCAAGATTTCTTAAACTGAACACAAAAAGCGCTACCCATAAAAGATAAAATTGATAAATTAAGCTTTCTTAGAATTAATTTATGTCACTAAACTACATGGTTAAGAAAATGAAAAAGCATGCCACAATCTGGGAGAAGATATTTATAGTACATATATCTGACAAAGGACTCATATCCAAAATATATTAATTAATAAAAATAACTCAATTACGAAGTGGACAAAACTTGAACAGGCACTTTCACAAAAGAAGATTTCCACATGTCCAATAACCCTATGACAAGGTTGTTCAATACTAGAACTCACTGGGATATGCAATTTAAAACCACAATGAGAAGCACCACACTATCCCAGAATGGCTAAAATTCAAAAGACAGACGCTATTAAGTGTTGGTGAGAATGTAGCTCATATGCTACTGGTTGAAAGTGTAAATGGATTCAACTACATTCGGAAACCATTTGACAGTATCAAAGTTAAACATATAATAAACCTATTACCAATTATACCCCTAGGCATGCCATCCAAAGTAAATAAGTATATATGACTACCCAAAGACACATACAAGAATGTTCATAGCAGTTTTACTTATAACCAAACTTTGGAAACAACCCAAATGATAAACCAAGTGTAGTATAGTTACACAGTGGAATGTTATACAGCAACAAAAAAGGATGAGCTCAACATCATGTATAAATCTCAAAAACATTATGTTGAACGAAAGAAGCCAAACACCAAACAGTATATGCTTCATGAATCTACTTATAGAAGCCCAAGAATAGGCAAGTAATTTATGGTGACGGAAGTCTCAGAACAGTGATTCTTTTAGGGAGTGAGGGATGGAGAGTTGTTTTGTTTCGTTTTATGGCGAAAGGGCATAAGGAAACCTTCTAGAGTGATTGAAACATTTTATATCTTGATGTGGATGGTTGATACACATTGCATACTTATATTAAAATATATATAATAGTATACATATGTGCCCAGTTTCACATATTGGGCAATTTCCTTGTCCCACCCTGGGAAAAGGTGGAGGTTTTTTTTCCTTAGAGAATATAAAACAGAAGATCTCTAGACTCAAAGCATGAAGCATAGATGAGGAAGGGATGCTGTCCTGAAAATCAGGGGATTAAGTAAGCCTATGCATGCCAAATGCTGTTTCACCCCAGCCCAGGTCCTTTTTCCTCACTTGGCTCCCTGAACGGAAAACTTACTCTCATGTCTCACTTGCCAGGGTTGTATCACATGCTCACTCCTAAACCAATGAACTGTGCAGGATCGGGGACGCCAGTGAAATCAAGACAAACTTGAAGTCTGTCGTCACCATCGTCATCGTCATCCACACATTTATTGTATGTTCATACAACACAAACTTGATTATATTACCTACTGGACCAAAATTAAACAAATATTATTCCTGCAGCCAATACTCTGAGCAGCTCCTGCAATTAATTGTCAGAATCCTAGGTCAGCCCACAGAGCTGCCACTGCAGGACCATGGCCTTCCCTTGTTGAGGACCCAAATTCCCAGGACAATATCTCTAATTTGGTTGAGCCTGAGCATAATGCCCACTCCCTGATTTGCAGGGAGAGGTAGCATCTGGGCACTACCTCTTTGGACTACTCACAATGCGGATCTCCCAATTCAAGGTGCCAAGATGGTGTTTGGGGGCTGAATGACCCCAAAGGACAAATGTTCATAACAACAAGATATCATGAACTGCCTTTAATCTATCTTGGGCCAAAATTTGAAAACACGTTCCCTGTTATTTAGCTATCATTGACTTTACCTGATGCCCCTTCAACTCACGGTTGCATTTCTTTGTTCCAACAGCACAAGGCCGTTAATCCTCTTACTGTGATTCAACACACAGGGATGTTCCTGCTCTGTAAGAGTTCACAATCTCCCACTCACCCAATGCTCTATATATAGCACAAAGGTCTGGTGTGTGATTTTTAACTCTTTCTTCTCTAAGTCCCATCCCATCAACCGATGGTCTCTGTTATAGCAGTTTGCATATGTGTCAAAATAAAAAATGATTGAACTATACTTACACATAAAGAGAATATCACTAGAGAAATACACGACTGATGATGCATGGATCAATTCCTAAGGTAACAGATTATAATATTACTG
>CAUYRT010085654.1:0-14517 GCA_963574885.1 Lepilemur ruficaudatus | reverse complement strand
GTGTTGCTCGTGGGAAGCATCCCTTTCCCCTGACTGTGTTGCCCCTTCACACCCTAGGAATTCCCTGTCCCCTTCTCTTGTGTTGTGTCCTGCATCCAGCCCCCTCCTTTCAAAAAAAAATTCATTATTTGGTATATCATCTGTTAGAATCACTTTCGGCTTATATGTAAACCAAGGAAATAGTAGCTAAAAACAGTTTATATTTTGGATAATTAAGAAAAATCAAGTCTCACTGTGAAATGAAAGGCAAATGGCCCAGTTGATCATGGAATTTTCATAAGAATTTACTGAACCACATATTACCTTGTAGTATTCTCTAGCCGTGTGTGTGCACATGTGTGTGTCCACCAGTTGCAAGGTATTTCAGTTTTAAACACTTATGTTTACATCACTGATCAATATAGTTAAGTGATAAAGTCCTAGTCCATATTATGACAATGTATACAAATATTTGAAAGCACCTTTTAAAATGTCAGCATTTTAACCATTTTTAAATGTATAATTCAATGGAATGTGGTACATTGGCAGTGTTGTATAACCATCTGTTTACTAATAATTTCAGATATTTTTTTTCCTCTGAAGGAAACTCAGAACCCATTACAAAGTCACTTTCCTTTCCCTGTCCCCCAATCCCCTGGCAAGCACTAATCTACTTTTCATTTCTGTGGATCTGCTTGCTCTGGACATTTCATGTAAATAGACTCATATAATATGTGGCCTTTTGTGCCTGGTTTCTTTCACTTAGGACGTTTCCAAGGTTCATCCATGTTGCAGTATCATCAGTACTTCATTCCTTTTTTCTGTATGATTAAATACAAACAGCATTCACCATTTTAACCATTTTTAAGTGCACACTTCAGTGCCATTAACCATGTGCACATTGTTGTGTAACCGTCACCACCATCTATCTCCAGAATTTCCTTCATCTGCCCCAAGTGGAACTCTACTCATTAAACACCAACTTCCTCTTTCCTCTCCCCGCTGCCCCTGAAAACTACTTCAGGTACCTCACAGGTAGAGCACACTGTACCTGCCCTTGTGTGCCTGGGTTGTTTCACTTAGCATAATGACTCAAGTTTCATCCATGTTGTTACATATGTCAGAATTTCCTCATTTTTAAGGCTGAATAATATTTCATTGTGTGGATGGACCACATTTTATTTATGATAGGTCAGTGAACACTTGTGCTACTTCCACCTTCTGGTGTTGTGAATAATGCTGCCATGAACATGGGTGTTCACGTCCCTGCTTTCAGTTTTACCCAAAAGTATATACCCCAAAGTGGAATCACTGTGTTGTGAGTTGACTCCATGCTTGATCTTTTTTATTTTTTGAGACAGAGTCTCACGCTGTTGCCCGGGCTGTAGAGTGCCGTGGCATCAGCCTAGCTCACAGCAACCTCAAACTCCTGGGCTCAAGGGATCCTTCTGCCTCAGCCTCCCGAGTGGCTGGGACTACAGGCATGCGCCACCATGCCCGGCTAATTTTTTACATATATTTTTAGTTGTCCAATTAATTTCTTTCTATTTATAGTAGAGACGGGGTCCCGCTCTTGCTCAGGCTGGTCTTGAACTCCTGACCTTGAGCTATCCACCTCCCTCGGCCTCCCAGAGTGCTAGGACTACAGGCGTGAGCCACCGCGCCTGGCCTGTAATCCCATTACTTTTGAGAGACTGAGGTAGGAAGATTGCTTGAGCCCTGGAGTTCAAGATTAGCTTGGGCAATACAGCCAGACCCTGCCTCTACCAAAAAAAAAAAAGAAATTAAATTAAATTAGCCAGGCTTGTGGCACACGCCTGCCCAGCTATTCAGGAGGCTAAAGTAGGAAGATAGCTTGAGCCCAGGAGTTTCAGGTTGCAAAGAACTATGATAAAATCACTGCATTCCAGCCTGGGCAACTGTCTCAAAAAAATAAACTAAATTAAAAAATAAAAAGTTTAATCTTTAAAAAGGCAGCCTGTCTAAAACTGAACTCAAATGTGTCATCTCCCACCCCTAAGTCTGTTCTTCTTCTAGTACTCCTCACCAATGAAAACATGTCCACCAGCCACAGCCCCTGGGCTACCCCCTGAATTCTTCCCTCAATCCACTTCTCCTCCCTCCCCATCCCCCATTTCTAGTCCTTTGGCAAGCCTAGACTATTCTGCCTCCCAAATATGTCTCAAATCCACTTTCTCTACATCTCCACTGCTGTCCCCTGGCCCAGGCCACCATCAGTTCTCTGCTGAACAACCTCAGCTGGCCTTCCTGCCATGAGGAAAATAAACAGGGGGTGGTAGTGGTGGAAGGCCAGGGGAAAGGGCAACAGTACTGCCGAGATCCAGGGAAGAGGGTCATCAAGGGTCATTGCAATGACCCAGGCAGTGGGCGCTGCATTTGCATAGTCCTAGGGGGAGAGAGGTCTCCTAGGATCCACAGTTCAGTATGGGTGAGCAGCTAGAGATGAGGCTTCCATGGGTTTGATGAAGCTGCTGAACTTTATTTTGGGATCAGTGCGGAGCTAAGAAAAGGTTTTCAGCAAAGGAGCAGCACAGTCTGATGTATGTTTTATAAGGTTCACGCAGGCTGCTCTGGGAACAGACTGGAGGGGGCCAGAGGAGCAGTGGGGAGGTGAGAGAGGAGGCCACCTTTTACCTTTTCTCTAATTCTGTAATTTCTCTTTTTAATTTCAAAATATTAAGGGGGTACAAATGTTTTAAGTAACATGGATCTCTTTTGTAATGTTTGAGTCCCGGCTATAGATGTGCCCGTCACCCAGATAGTGTTCATTGTACCCATTAGGTAGGTTTTTGCCCCTCTCGTCCTCCTTCTTCCCCCCGGTTTATAACTCCATAATTTCTAATAAATGCTTGGCCTATAATTTCTCTCCCTCACCAGATTGTGCCTGACTCAATGAGTATTCCTGAAACTGAACCACTCTAGATGGGGGGTTACCCATTTCCTGGTGAAAACACCGATCCTCCAAGAAGTGAAGGCAAGTGGCTGAGATCTCAGGAGTTGCAGGACTCAAAGCCTCAGCCTCACACTGCCAGTACTTCCAGTTTGCACCCTGTCTGTATACGCATCTCATCTCACCCTCCCAAAGACATTATTGGTCTGTATCTCCCACAGTGACTGCTCTGCGCCATAGCCCCTAGTGACTAAGGCTGTCCTTCCTCCCTGACGCCCAGCAGGTGCACATGGAGGCGCTCAGTGTTTGCTGTCTCCAAAGCCCACAATTCTCTGAGCCCAAGGACCACTCCCATCAGAGGCAGATCACGGGACAGTCGGCTGGCATCCAATGTTTGCGGGCTTGGGTCTGGGAGCACCACGTCCCGGACAGCACCCATCGTTTCTGGGTCTGAGTTTGTAAAACTGTACCCAGCATAGTGCACGGGGCAGGCAACCCACTGTTTGCTGGTTTGGGTCTGAGAGCTCCGAGTTCCGGCCTTGCATACAGGTGGCGCCTCTCCTCTCCTGGTCTGAATTTAAGAGACTACATTCCAGCAGGAGGCACACAGATGGCTCAGCAGAAGTTCTTCGCGGTCAGGCCGCCAAAGCCCTCCCACCCTGCAGCTGCTCCCGCACCAGCCGTCCCCTCAGCGTGGCCCTGCCAGCCCCGCGTCCGCGGAGCCGCCTCTCTCGCCGCGGCTGTTCCAGGCCCGGCCGGCCCGAGGCCCTGCAGGGTGCCGCTGTTCCGGTCCCGCGGCCCTCTCCCCGCCGGGCCGGCTCTGCCCGGCTGTTCCGGGCCCGGTGCCCGCCCGCCGGGCCCGGACTCTCGCGGCTGTTCCGGTCCCGTCGCCCCTCTCCCCCGCCGGGCCGCGGCTGCAGCGGCTGTTCCTGCCCGCGCCCCTCCCGCCCACAGGCTGTTCCGGCCCCGGCGCCCTCCGCCCCGCGGCCGCCGCGCGCCCTAAGCCGGGCGCAGCGAGGGCGCGGCGGGAGGGGGCGCAACGCGGAACAGCCGCCTCCCCCGGCCCCGCCGCCGCTCACCCTCCAGGGCCTCAAAGATCGCCTGCGCCATCTTGGAGCCGCCGCCGTGGGAGCAGAAGCCCGGCTACGCGAGCATTATGGGAGCCGCGGCGGCGCGGGGCCGCCAGGGGGCGCCCGGGAGCCGCCGCCGAGCCCCCAGCCCTGGAACCCCAGCATCCATAGGCTCCCGACTCCGCGTAGATGACCCAGTCACCGGCGCATGTGGACCCCTATACCCTCTTCACTTGAACGTCGGAACCCCTATATGCGCCACACACGGGACCTCCCAGCCCTATTATCTGAACCCGCGTCCCCACCTTCAACTCTGACACACTCCCGCATTCCCACCGCACGTGTCCCCCAGCTCTGCAACACGGACCCTATCTCCACCGCGCACAGTAGACCCCAACTTTGCAACAACAGCCCTGTTGCCACCTCCCCCAGACCACCCAACTCTGTCACAAGGACCCCCGCCAACTGTGCAACACAGATTCCCATCCCTTGTCGTAGACTTCCCATTCCCCCTCCCACAGCGACCGTCATCTCTGCCTGTTGGGGTCCACCTGTCCTCATGTGACTCCCTTCTCTGCCTGGGCTTAATCCCCATCATCTCTCAGAGATTCCCCCAAGGCTGTTACATAACCCCTTATTTCCACCTGCTGAGGACCTCCCATCCTTGCCTCTGGAGACCCCATTTCTGTCACATAACCCCCCCAACACCCGCCGCAGCCACTCCCAGCACAGCCTCTTAGGGGCCCCATCTAGGTCTCACAGGATGAGAGAGGCGCCCATCATTCGGACACCCCGTCACACACTGACCCCTGTCTCGTCTTCATTCGTGATCCGTAGGCTGCTTATTGAGGGCTTGCTGTGCACGACTGTGATAGCTCTGGAAATACGTGGTCCTTTCCCAGAGAGTTAGTGGTGAGGGAAAAAGACAGAGACATTAAATCTTAAAAGTTATTTAATTACAACGTATGATAGTGGTTTCCAAGAAGTACTCTTGGGTGAAGGAAGAGTTGGGACAGTGCCTAAAGGGAGAGGGGAACCAGGGAGGTGCCATTGTTAGAGAAAAAATTCAATGATGCTTGTGAAACTGCAGTAAGGAAGACTTTATTCAGGACCATGGAGCTATGGAAGGGATGGATCACTGTGACGGGGTCTTGCAGTGGAGGGGAGAGATGGGGCTCAACTTTGAATACGGCTTGGGCAAGTGGGAATTTAGAGCCAAGGAGCAGAGTGGAGATCGGTGGATGGAAAATTACTAAGAAGAAATATCAGGAGTAAGGGGGATTTGGGGTTGGGAGTGGTGGCTCACACCTGTAATCCTTGCACACTCTGGGAGGCCAAGGTAGGAGGATCACTTGAGCTCAGGAATTTAAGACCACTGAGGAAAAGTGAGACCTGGTCTCTACTAAAAATAGAAAAAATTAGCCGGGCATGGTGGCACACACCTATAGTCCCAGTTACTCAGGAGGCTGAGGCAGGAGGATCACTTGAGCCTGGGAGATTGATATTTCTGTGAGCTAGGCTGACGCCATGCCACTCTAGCCCAGGCAAGAGAGCAAGACTCTATCTCAAAACAAAAAAGAGAGAGAGAGAGAGATGTTCTGTGACTTTAAATATTTTCTTCTGGGAGGAGTAAAAGCTACTTCAGACAGAATGGTCAGGAAGGGTCTCTCTGAGTAGGTGGACCTGAGAAATGAGATGGAGTCAGCTTAGTGAAAATGGAATAGAAAGGCAGAGGGACTAGCAAGTGCAAAGGCCCTGAGGCCAAAATGAAAGGAGGCCAAGAACTGTGAAGGGGCAGCTGAGGGTACTAAGTGAGGTATAGATAGAAGGGGATGAGGATGAAGAGATGGCCAGACCCACAGTGAGGGTTTAGGATTTATTCTGAGGGTGATTGCGGGTATATGACAGTAAAAGCCTTGGCAGCTTTCCATGTGTTTCTACACATCCAGGTACATGTGCCCATAGATCTTTATCCGCTCTGCAGGCCTTTGCACATGAGCTGTTCTCTTTCTGAAACGCCATCCCTCATTGCAACAACGGGAGCTTGGCTTCTCACCTTTTCTGAGGAACTTTCCAGATTTCCAGGGGTGAACTCTCTCCCTCCCTTGCCATTCTAGGTTCTCACAGTACCTGGTACAACCCCTATCATGTGACATTCTCTGGCTATTGGCAGTTCCCTTTTTCTCCACCCCCTTAAGAGACAGCCCTCTCAACAGAGGAGACACTGCATCCATTCAGGTTGGACCTCAGGGCTTGGCACAGAGGCAACTGGGGAAATGCTTGACTGAAGGCTTGACACATGGGACAACTGAATAAGACTCAGGGACGGAGAGCCCCACCACCAGCAGCCTCCCCAGGCAGGCTACCCCCATTACAAACTTTCCACTCCTTACTGCCATTTCTTCCTCCACCAAAAACTTATCAGTCCCATGTCCCATTCCCTCAGGGCCACTGGTTGGCAATGAACAGAATGCAATCACAGCTTAGAGACTCCTGGGGTAAGTAATGTAGTAATTCTAGGCGTGGAGCCAAGCAGGGAAGAGGGAAGGTTTGGGAAATGTCAAATGTCCCACTCCACAGTGAGTGTTCCAGCCACCCCAGAAAAGTTAACTTCTCTATAGGGAGGGGGGAGTCGTAAGCAGCTTAAACCAGACTGCCAGCTACGAGGGGAAGAAAGTACGGACACAAAGCAAAGCTGGGTCCTGACATCCTGTTAGGTTTGTTGGTATCGGTAGGAGGCAGCAAAGCATGGTGGCTGTTATGGACTGAATTGTGTCCCCCACCCAAATTCATGTCAATGGCCTAGCCCCCAGTACCTTAGAATGGGACTATATTTGGAGATAGGGTCTTTTTTTTTTTTTGAGACAGAGTCTCGCTCTGTTGCCTGGGCTAGAGTGAGTGCCATGGTGTCAGCTTAGCTCACAGCAACCTCAAACTCCTGGGCTCAAGCAATCCTTCTGCCTCAGCCTCCCGAGTAGCTGGGACTACAGACATGTGCCACCATGCCTGGCTAATTTTTTCTATGTATTTTCAGTTGGCCAGTTAATTTCTTTCTATTTTTAGTAGAGACGGGGGTCTCGCTCTTGCTCAGGCTGGTCTCGAACTCCTGACCTCGAGTGATCCTCCCACTTCAGCCTCCCAGAGTGCTAGGATTACAGGCATGGTCGAGCCAGGAGATAGGGTCTTTAAAGAGGTAATTAAGGTTAAATGAGATCATATAGGTGGGCCCTAATCCAATATGACTGATGCTCTTGTAAGAAGATGAAATTAGGACATACATATAGATGGGGTGACCATGTGAGGACATGGTGAGAAGGCAGCCATCTGCAAGCCAAGGAGAGAGACCTGAGGAGAAATCAAACCTGCTGAGACCTTGCTCTTGGACTTCTAGCCTCCAGAATTGTGAGAAAGGAAATTTCTGTTGCTAAGCTACCCAGGCTATGGTATTTTGTTATGGCAGCCCTAGCAAACTAATACAGTGGCTAAGATCAGAGACTCTGGAACCAGGGGGTCTGGATTCAAATCCTGGCTCCATAATTCATTAGCTACATCATCTTGGGCATGTTACTTTGCTTCTCTATGCCTCAGTTTCCCATAGGTTAAGTGGTCATGGTTATAGTACCTACCTACCAGGGATGCTATGAGAATGAAACAGTTAATAAAGCATTCAGGAAACAATCCCCGGCACACAGTAAGTACTCATTAGATAAATTTTATTTCTCTGGGCAAATGTGAATAAACAGGCCCTGTCCTGAGAAACTCAGAGTGACAAAATCAAAAAGGGTCACCAGACAATAAGTCTTCCCATTATGGCAACTCTTTATCCTTAGCAGGCTGGGAGGCTCCTTGAGGGCAGAAACTTATTTATCTATATGAAAAAGGATTTAGCAAAAGAGAATGCCCAGGAAGAACTTGCCAAACCAACTCGTTTCCAAACACTCTCTCCTGATTCTGGGCCATGTGTCAGGGCTTAGTGACTGATTCTTTTTTTGTATTTTGGTTTTTTTTTTGAGACAGAGTCTCACTCTGTTGCCCAGGCTAGAGTGAGTGCTGTGGCATCAGCCTAGCTCACAGCAACCTCAAACTCATGGGCTCAAGCGATCCTTCTGCCTCAGCCTCCCGAGTAGCTAGGACTACAGGCTTGTGCCACCATGCCCGGCTAATTTTTTCTATATATTTTTAGTTGGCCAATTAATTTCTTTCTATTTTTTAGTAGAGACGGGGTCTTGCTCTTACTCAGGCTGGTTTCAAACTCCTGAGCTCAAACGATCCTCCTGCCTCAGCCTCCCAGAGTGCTAGGATTACAGGCGTGAGCCACCGCGCCTGGCCGTGACTGATTCTTCATGGGAGTAGTAGGTGATATTTCTAAAAGGTTCTGTTTGGTTCCTTTTCAAATTTGCCATTAAAAAAAAATAGTTTTCTGTTCCCAGCAGCTATTTTCCAGCTTTAAATTTTCTGTAAACATTTAAAAAAAACAAACTTGTGTCTATAGATTGTAATACTAGAAATCTGTGTTGATCTGTTGATTCTTCTTCATGTTGTCTTGGGGGCCTGGTTATCTCTAATTATGTATTGGTCATCACCCTAGAAAAATTATTTGTAGCGGATTCCTGAAGCCAAAGATGGATGGATGTGCCCTTCTCCAGAGAGGCTTTGTATTTGCTTTTTGCTGAGGGTTTAGGGGTGCTTCCAGTCCGTTATCACCTCAAACTAGGTTCCTGGTTCCTAGCTTGAGATTTTTTTGATCTACCAGACTCTACTCCCTGGGTTGCAAAAGGACTCATCAGTGGTCACAACTTCCCAAGGAGGAGCTTTTAAAAAATTCCCGTTTCATTTACCTTCAACTGTTCTGCTCACCCCAAGGCAACTTTTTCTGTAGTTCCTTGGGGCTAGTGGTATGGACTATACAGCAGGTTCATATTGCATTAGACTTAGGCGAAACTCTTTGGAATCTCAGCTTAATGTGAGGAGATTCTGCTGTAAAATTCCCCACTTCGGGCAGGCCCTGGACTTTCACTTTTGTCCCTCTTTCCTTGTGTGACTGACAAACTGAAACTCACAGGTTCAATACTGACAAATGCCCACAAGTCATAAGTGGCTTTGGTTCTTCAACATTCCAATCCTCCTGCTAACTATCTGGTTGCTGCCTTTCACTCAGTAATTGGCCTGGGCATTCCTCATACTTTAAAGCACTTCAGCATTTTTAAGAGAATATTTTTATATATGATCTAACATAGTCACTACTTTCAGAGGAAGGATTAACTTAATAAACTATTAATAGTCCACTGTTACAAAAGAAAACCCCAGAGAATCTAGTTTCAGTGATAAATAGGTCCAGCACAACTCCCTCCTGCACTGATTTCTGATATTTTTCTTTCTCTCACAGGAGGAAATAATATCATAGGTAAATACCATGTGGTCCAAGTACCAGGGGACATCCTTACAAGTCACAGCCACCACTCAATGTGTACCTATTATCCAGTGACAACTCCATACAGTAATGTCATATGTAAATGTCACATATCAATGCTCTGGGAGATGGCAAGCCCAAACTGTGTATTGCTTCAACAAGCATATGTTGGGGACCCACCATGTGCCAAGTACTGGGATTACAACAGAAAACAAGACAAAGAAGGTTTCTGCCTTCACAGAATCGACAGTCTGGTAAGGGAAATGGACAATGAACATGTTGCAAACAAACAATTTCAAAGTATGAAAAGTTCCATGAAGAGAAAAAAAAAAAAACAGGTTACTGAATCAGAGTGGATGGACATCTAGGAAGGCCTCTGTGATGCGGTGGCATTTGAGTTGAAACCTGAAGGTTGAGAAGAAGCCAGCCATGGGAAGAGCTGAGGGTGATGCATACCAGGCAGGAAAACAGCAAGTGCGAAGGCCCTACGATAGAAGGGTTCTTGGCATGCTCAAGGAACAAGAAGGAGGCCACCCTGGCTGGAGAGGAGTGAGGCGACAAGTGACAGACTGTGGGGTTAGAGAGGGAAGCAGGGGCCAGATCACAGATCTTCTCTTGTGGGCCTTGGGGAGGAGTTCGGATTTTATAAATGGAACGCATTGAGGGTGCCATGTGATTTACACTCTGAGAAGATCGCTGTAACAGCTACTCAGAACTGTCATGTGTAAAGATGACGCCTTTCACTCACCCCAACTCTAAGGAGGGCGGTCCCTCTTGCAGGAAACCTCCCGCCAAGCACCCAGCTCATTCCAAGCCCACGCGTGGACCGAACACGTCCCAAAAGGAAGTGTCTTCTGATTGGACAAATCTGGGCGTATGACCTCCCTGAGTCAGTGGGTTCCAGTGACGGAGCCCACTGTGATTGGTTACAAGCTCTCCTTTCTCTTCCAATCAGACAGCTATTCCGAAGAGTGCGCTCGTCCCTTTCCCCCGTGAGACGAGTGCGCTGTGTGATTGGCTCTCCCTATATGAGTGACAGCAGACCCAGCCTATGGGCGCCACGACGTGGTGGCGCGATCTAGGCGCCTAGGGCAGTACAGCTGGAATTCGGAGCTGTCAGTTCGCTTTCAGCTCTGTACTTCAGCCCCGTGTGCCGCTCGCGCTATGGCCGCCCCGCCGCCGTTGCGGGCCCTGCTCCTGGCCGTCAACGCACTGCTGCGGAAGCGTCGCTACCACGCTGCATTGGCCATGGTTAAGGGCTTTCGGAACGGGGCCGTGTGAGTGGGGCTGTCGGGCCGGGCTGGGGCTCAGGGACCGTACTGGCTGGGGTCGGAGGAGCGGGTTCAAGGCCCGGCACCACCATGCTGTGTGCTTTGGAGCAACCCTCTTGTGTCTCTAGGTTTCGATGTCCACCATCTCTGCAAGGGGAGCTGAATTTTAAGTTCCGAGCGCCTTCCCAGCTTTGATCCCGGGCTCCCACTGCAGTTTCAGGGACTTCTGTGCTTTGCAACTTGGCTTTTTTGCTTTGACCGCTTCCATGCCAGCCCGTTTCCCCTCATTTGGGTCCAGTTCACCCTGTCTTGCTGTGTGCTCTTGGCCTGTCTGGCCTCAGTGGCCTCATCTACACAATGGGAAACTGGGTTCTGGCCTTAACCAGGCAGGTGGATGCCTTTTGCCTATGCTCCCCCAATTAAGCTGCCATGGACTCGCATCCTCCTTTTCCTCATCTGCAGGACTCCAGTGCCAAGTCCTTATTTGGCACAGGGGGCTCCTGGGGCAAGGCAATGAATGTAAAAGACGCTGCAACTATTCTGGCCATCATACCTGCAGGAGAGGATATCTTAGGGTCATTTCTCCTGGCTGGTGCCCAGAGAGGGGAGCTTAGCCTCCTAACTTAAACCCCATGTATAACAGCTATCATTTACTGGGGGCCTACTGTGCTAAAACCGGGGACAAAGCAGAGAACAAACAAGATAAAGGCCTGTGCCCCCCTGGAGTTGGCACCCTAGTGGCAACATGTCATGGTGAGGATATAGACTGCCTCACCCTCATGCTGAACCCTGGTGCCACTTGAGCAAATGTGGTTTTGAGCAAGTCAGTAGTTTCTCCAAGCCTCAATTTCTGTAAAATGGGCATGGTAATAGCACTTACACAGTCAGGATTGAGTAAATATGCGTGAAATGCGCAGCACAGCGCCTGATCTATCTATCTATCTATATAGATATAGTTTTTTATGCATATATAAAAAACTGTTGGCTGTTGTTACTGTTGTTATATTCACATGGATGCCTGCCTAGTTTATTCCCTCACCTTTTTCAGGCCTCTTTTTAAGTGTCATCTCCTCATTGAGGCCATCCCCAAACTCCCCACCTCCTTCTTTATTTTTCTCTATAGTACTTGTCACCATCTGACACTAAGTGGTTCACTTCTGTATCTTGTTTGTTTTTTTTTTAGAGATGGAATCTCACTCTGTCTCCCAGGCTGGAGTGCAGTGGCATGATCATAGTTCACTGCAACCTCCAGCTCCTGGGCTCAAGGGATCCTCCTGCCTCAGCCTCCTGAGTAGTTGGGTCTGCAGGTGCCCGCCACCATGCAGGGCTAATTTTTTTAAATTATTTTTTGTAGAGATGAGATCTCATTGTGTTGTCCAAGCTAGTCTCAAACTCCAGGCCTCAAGCAATCCTCCCACCTCGGCCTCCATAGTGCTGGGATTATATGTGTGAACCACTATGCCTGGCCTGTATCTTGTTTTATTTTTTTTTCTTTTTCTTTCTTTCTTTTTTTTTTTTTTTTTGAGACAGAGTCTCACTCTGTTGCCCGGGCTAGGGTGCTGTGGCATCAACCTAGCTCATAGCAACCTCAAACTCCTGGGCTCAGGCGATCCTCCTGCCTCAGCCTCCCGAGTAGCTGGGACTACCGGCATGCGCCACCATGCCCGGCTAATTTTTCTATATATTTTTAGTTGGCCAATTAATTTCTTTCTATTTATAGTAGAGACGGGGTCTTGCTCTTGCTCAGGCTGGTTTTGAACTCCTGACCTTGAGCGATCAGCCCGCCTCCGGCTCCCAGAGTGCTAGGATTACAGGCGTGAGCCACCACACCCAGCTTGTATCTTGTTTTATCGTCCATCTCTCTCATTAGAAAGTGAGCTTTGGCCAGGCTCGGTCCCAGAGTGAGACTCTGTCTCAAAAAAAAAAAAAAAGAAAGTCAGCTTCATGAGGACAGAAATTTTTATGTATTTTGTTCCTTGGTGTATTCCTAGCACCTGGTACCCATAATAGATGCTCGAATATTTATTGAATGAATGAATGTGTGCCAAGTAGGAATTGCCATTGTCTCCATTTTCTAGATGAAAAGGCTGTAGCTCAGAAGTAAACCCCTTGCTCACAGTCACATCACTAGGTCAGGGTTGGAGCCAGGATTCAAACCCCAGGATGCCCAGTCCCAGTGCCAGACTCTTGGCTTCCATGTGCACTCAGAGTCAGGTAGAAGCTAGTTCCCACTGGGTCTGGCCAGATTATATCAGCCACTCGTTGGTATGACCAGGATGAGATGGACACTGAGATAATGTTAGTGGCTCCTTTGCCAAGCTATTCACAGGGCAAAGCAGTAACAAATAAGGATCCCACAGGCCCTTCTCAGTGAGATCAGGTACTTTCTGAGTTTATGCCCTTAGGCTGTAATCCCAGTTTCTTCATTTTAGAAGTTGAGCAACCCTTTTCTGACCTCTGTTTCCTCCTCTGTGAAATGGAAACAATAAACTCACCCATACAGGGGTGCTCTGAGGTAATGATCCCATTCTGGTTAGTGCTAAGATGCTGTGCCTATATGTAAGGACTTAGTCCAAAGACTCTAAGTCTGATGATTCAACTACCATGGCAGTAACAGGTGATCAAGAATGCTTTACAGAGGAGGTGATGGTGATATTTTGAAGGCTGAGTTGGAATTTGTCAGGGAGAGAAGGGCTGCCCAGGCAGAAGGAATGGCTTGAACAAAGGCCTGGAGGTGGAAAAATATGCTGTTTTGTGAAGAGAGCCCATTCATTTAGGGAGGCTGACTTAGATGTCTGAGATGTTTGAACTTTTTAAAATTTTAACTTGCTTTTATGTTCCACCCCTAAATATTTTTCAATGTGCATTTCTAAAACTAAGAGTATTTTCCTATATGGCTAAATTTTCACAGTTGCATTTAATAAGTTAATAATAATTCTATAATATTATCCAGTCAGTGGTCAAATTGGCCAGGCGTGATGGCTCACACCTGTAATCCTAGCACTTTGCAAGGCTGAGGCAGGAGGATCGATCAAGCCCAGGAGTTTGAGGTTGCAGTGAGCTGTGATGGCACCACTGCACGCTAGTCCAGCTGACAGAGTGAGACCATATCTCAAAAAAGAAAATCAAACCGTCCCCGTTGTCCCACAGATGTCCTCTACAGCTAGTTTATCCTGGCCAAGATGCTCCAGGACATCACATTGCGCTTGTCATTATGTCCTTTAAGTCCTTTTTAATCTAGGGCATCCCTTTTTTCAGGAGTAATCCTATGAACAGGAGAGTAACCAGCTCCCATCTGAGTTTGAAGACTTTGGGAAGGGCCTTGGCAGATGTAGGGAGTTGGGGGCACTATTCTGCTTATGTCTGGAGAACAAGGAAGGACCCTTTAGCCCTGACCAACCAGAGGAAGCTGAGTGCCTCTTTGTTCAGGAGAACGAGATGTGTCTTTGTAGGGTACTGGGGGAAGAGAGCTCTCTGGGGCTGGGATGGGGGTCCTGGCCTTCCTGCCCACTGCTAGGCAGGAGAGAAGGTAAGTGATTCAGCACCACCTCCACAACAGTAACACCAGCTTTAAATTGTTAACATTTTGGTTGGGCACAGTAGCTTACACCTGTAATCCTAACACTCTGTGAGGCCGAGGCAGGAGGATTGCTTGAGGCCAGGTGTTTGAGACCAGCCTGAGCAAGAGCAAGACTCCATCTATACAAAAAATAGAAAAATTAGCCGGGTGCGGTGGCTCATGCCTGTAATCCTAGCACTCTGGGAGGCCGAGGCGGGCGGATTGCTCAAGGTCAGGAGTTTGAAACCAGCCTGAGCAAGAGTGAGACCTCGTCTCTACTATAAATAGAAAGAAATTAATTGGACAACTAAAAATAT
>CAUYRT010085652.1:0-58664 GCA_963574885.1 Lepilemur ruficaudatus | reverse complement strand
AAAAGAAGGCAGGAGGTGATGACAGAATGTGTGTGTGTGCTTGTGTGCTTGTGACATTGTTTAAGGGATGGTGACATAGAAAGGGAGGTGGGAAAAAATCATGATTGTTTGTGTAACTTATATCAGAACTACATATCGCTGCTCTACCTTACCCAGTTAAGACTGCATTGCTAAGGGGAATCACACACACACACACACACACACACACACGCACACACACACACTTCTTTTTTTTAGTTGGGTCTTTGGAAACACGGTCTTGATAATGAGCCTTTGAAAGCAGTAAAACTCACACTTCAATTCACGTATAGTCCCGGCATCTATTTCCAGTTCCTACACCTGTGACTGGTTTGCTCTGCCGAGTGCCTTTTAAGAATCTTGGCAAGAGGGAAAATATTTCCTCACAGTGTGTATGTATGTTTCCCTGAGTAGGTCCTCTTCTTTCAGGATTTACTCTGAAACATTATTTCTTTATTTTTTTTTTAACTTTGTGTACATCTCAGAACTTACACAGTATTTTCTCAGTAAACATTTTTTCAATGGGACAGAATTCGTGATTTGAAGGTTTAGTTTTGCATGCTAGGCGTACTTGGGATTTCATGTTGTGTTTTTATAAAGAGATCTTAATAATATTTTGCTTCCTTTGAAATTATTACAGTTATGCAAAGTAGCACTTCTAGTGGGTGCCAGCCTTCAGAGGTTTAGAAGCTAAAAGAAACGTCCTGTGGAAAGCCCGACTTCTTGCTCATTTATTTCCGTTAACCGATAGACCTGCGCCCTCCGTTTGTGAATGCGCAGGGCACCCACACCCTCCGGAGCTTTGCAGTCACCTTCTTCTGCCTTCGTGGAATAATGACCATTTTCAAAGATGGGTGCAGGGGTGAATTTGGGTGCTCACATTTTTGCTTTTTATATTTTGAGAGAAGTTCACATAGGAGCGCTGAAAACACTTCTGCTCAAAGAATCAATCACTTTACCTTAAGCATATGTCTTGATGGTGACTTCTTCATGTATTTATGAAATAAACATAACAGTCAGGAATAAATTTAAAAGTTTATTCAGAGACTGAATAGTTTTATTCATAAAATTAGAAAATTATCAGATTCTTCCATACAACTCTTTCAAATTCTCTATGGCAAAAATTTGGAAGGGGTGTCTTGGATATGTGCATCGGACTTTACACTTTATTTCAAAGATTAAAAATTTTTCCTTTAATACCACCAATTGGGGCTGGTTACCTGAATTACTCTCTCACAAATACCTTTGATTCTCATATACTTCTATTTATCGAGTACCTGCAAAATCCTAATCCCGGATTGGGCCACAATCCACTGTTTCCAGTCCCACATCCAGGCAGCTGCCCATGCTGCAGAGTGATCACATGAACTTAGAGATACTGACTAAGACAAAAGTGTGGGCCCCAATTTGACTAGTCATTGAAACATCCCCCCTTCCCAATCTTTTCAATGAATTGTTTAAACATGTGCCACCTTTCTCATGTACCCTGCTCAGTTTTTTCTTCTATCAGCTAATGACCTCTTGATTTATTGAGAAAATTGTGTCCATCAGAACTCTGTTACAAATTCTCAGTATAACTTGCCCTTTTACCTGTACACTATCTCTGTGCAGACCGATCTTTTCCCTGGACTCATCCACCCGTCCATCCTCTCCAGTGCTTCCCAAATCTCCTCATTTCCCTGGGCTTCACCCAACTTTTCAGGCTCCCACCACCACCTCCAAACTCACTTTCTCTAATGTTCCTTCTCAAGGAACCTGTGATGATGCTCAAGCCTCTCTCATTTTATAGTGTCCCTTGACCCTGAGGTCTCTCCATTAGTTATTTCCTATTTTTTTCTCATCCAAACTTTACAAAAGAGTAGTCTTTACTTTCTTACTGTAATTTTTAGATCTCTTCCCTCACCACCATGTTGAAAACTTCCTTTATTAAGGCAACACTTGCACATGTTTTAATTTTCCAAACCCAATCATCATTTTTCATCATCATGTTACTAGGCTGGACATTGGAAATAAAAATATATGCATTATATGATTGTTGCATGGCTTTGACTTTTAATGAGGGTTTATTTTATACTAGAAAATTCACAACAATTTAAATGTCTCTATAATTTGATGTTTTTATTTAGATTTGCAAAGATGCAAAACAACAAGGTCTGCAAGACACAAAATGGTAAGATTGTCTACAACATAAACTACAAAATTAATCAGTCCAGGAATACCTTAATATGAACGCTACAGAATTTTTGGAGATGCTGCTGTTATTTTTGAAAAGAAGAATAATAAGTAATATAATGGTTTTGCTCCATTGAGAAACAGTGATCTGGTTTCAGGAGTGCAGAGACTCTAAATGTGTCATAGGTCTGATTTCCCTCCCACCCCTTCACCTTTCTTCACTAAGTGCTTGTGATTTGTCCAAGTCCATAGCATACTGGTTATCACAGTTACAGAAAAGCCAATTCTTTGGTCTAAAATATCTGGTGGTTCTCTTACCTTTGAGCAAACGGGAAAGGCTACAATTTGGGTGAAATTCCGCAGTCTATGTGATTTCATTGAAAAATTCAGTGAGTGTCACCCATATAATATCTGTAAAACTTCTCCTTCCTTTGCCAATCTTTCAACATATTTGAAATTGTAAATATTTGGAGTTTTTATATAACTCCAAGCCACAGCCCATTTATTTGTTTTTACACTGACTCTTCTTATGTACATAACATGAATGGCAGTCAAATAAAGTTCTTTTATTCTACAAACATCCTTTGAAGATGGTGTTTTCCATAAGCTTCATTTTTATTTTAAAATGTTTTCTAAGTAGTTATATTATTCATGAAGTTATTTTTAATGCTATTTCACTACTTAAAATGAAGATATTTTCACTATTTAAAATGAAAATATTTTAAACTATTGAATGGAATGAAACTATTCCATAGTTACTTAATTGCTTATATTTTTTCACAAAGAGAAACCAAAGTCTTTCTACTTTCACAACTGAATTCATGATAGGCTTATCCTGAGATTAAAAAAAAAAAGGATCCAGTATGTTTGAAATATCTATCCAGGGTGCTGTGACACAGTGGCGTGTTGTCTCATGGCTTAACGGTGTGCAGAAAAACTGGTGGCTTCAGCCCTGAGGGCAGGAGGGTGGGCTGCCAGCCAACGGCAGTTTTCTCTGTCACATCAGTGCTCAAAGAAATGTTACCATTTCCTTTCTGTACTACAATATGAAAATAATCAGAAAGTACCACTTTACAGTAAAGCAGAGCTTATCTTTAGGACTGTTATTGAGAAAAACAAAACCTTGATATTCTTCCTTACATTGCTACAGAAATAATAAAATACAAATTAGTTTTTATTAGACACTAAGAAATCAAAATTATTTTTAATGGCTATTAACTGGTAAGAAAAGGCTGTATATCTACTTATATAAGCAGTTTGATGTTCAATATAATTAATCTCACTTTTAGCAATAATTATATTGATTGCTTTTTTTGAATAATACCTTGCATAATGATGGTCTATTGTTTAGCCAGCTTATAAGTAAACACAGATTTGAAAGTGTGTTCATACACATACACTGGCTTAATTAACTCTGGTAAAAAAAAAAAAATCACATAGATTCAGGCCAAATTACTTTTTTACTTGTTATAATGCCAAATAAACAGTTTGAGTCCATGTTTTGTAGTCATTATTACATTTTTAAGTTTCATGTATTCACATTATCCAATAGATGGATGCTGTGCAAAATAAAATTTCTAATAGCCCTTTTTTATTCTTATGGATCAAAGCATATTCGATGTTTATTGCAACAAACATGCTTTATTGATTTATTTATGCATTTATTAAATATTTACTGAGTGCCTACTCTGAGCCAGATGCAATGAGATGGCAGAGCAATGGGAAGCCAAGATGGACTTCTTCCCCAGCCCCAAACGTGAGCTATGAGTTTCTTCTTTTTGTAATTATGTGCGCTAAAGACCGGCCTGAAGAATTAGAACTAAAGGTGTTTCCTGTAGAGAAGGAAACAAACTCATTTACTGAGAAACAGAGAGCATTTGTTATTGAAATCAGACTTCTGCTATATTAGTGTTAAAGGCTATGAATGTTAGCATGTTTAGTTCACCATTTTTGAAACTATTATAAAGTAATAATAATTCAGCTGAAAGCCAAAATATCTGAAAACTCTCATTTTTTATATTTTACAAATACTTAAAAAATATTTCCTAGTTTCACCTTAGTCCAAGTAGAGGGCTTTTATCTGATGATAGGTAATTGTTACTGTAAGAAATACTAAAGTAGCTTATGAGGCTTGCAAGAAAGAAAAACCTCTGAATTATTTCAGAATGCTAGATTTGTTAGTGAATGGTAATTTGTCACTATTTCACAACTATTCTTTAAGAATTTTAGTAACTCCTGTACTGGAAAAATTTGAACTCTTTTTTTGAGATAAAAATTTGTTTTTATTAAAAGTACCTGAGTATTTATACGTATTGATTATCTCAGTTCATAGAACTGATGCTCCAGTCCTTTTATTAAAAAAAATCACACATCACACTTTATCATCATAATAAATGTATTAATACTATCATTGTTATTTACTTCTTTTTGGCTTTAAATTTCATTAAGTAATACCATGGTATTAAAAACTGATTACAGAGGGAAGAAAGCAAACACACGTCGTTTGGCTATCTCACAATGTCTAAGTTTCCTTTCATCCTGGGGACAGGGTCGGGGAGAGGGTGTCGGGGAGACAGGATGGTGTTAGGAAAATAAAGTCTCTGTCTTTCTTGGAGATGGGGGTATTATTTTATGAATCCAATTTCATATCTATCTTGCCATCTGTCACTAGACAGAAGAGATATAGGACAGTGGCAAACTCCTGTTGAAAAGGCTGCTTTGGGATAACAAAGAGAAAAGTTAATGGACACGGATTTACAAATTATTAATGATTTTTCTTGTCATTTTTTTGAAAAATGAAAGCTATGCACGCTGCCTCTCTCCCCAAACAGATTGCATTTTATTCCTCTGCAGTTTGTCCATCAGCCTTCACTCTGACAACATAATCCGGAACTAATCCAGAGCATTCAGTTTTCCTTGTTGGCTCTCAGGCAGCCTGCTTAGACAAATCCTGCTACCTGTCAGCCCTCCTGTGGGTGCCAAACCGGCTGCCAGGTTAACCTCTGGGGAAGCAGGGAGACCTGCTGATTTAACCCCTACTTCCCTTCCCCTAATCCGCCGTAAATAGGGAGGATGTGAACAGGCTAACTGTTTTAATCAGGCCCGGATCCCTTAAAATCTGTTTCATACACAGCTTTAAGAACTCAGGTTATGAACATCCCTACGTAAAATCACATGCTAGTTCCTTCAAAATGTGGGCCCCTAAAGAAGCAGATGGATCAGATACACTGAAAGGTTTTAATCCTCTAAAGTAGTCTGTGAAAATATATCACCGCTTCCCTGAGCCACTTCATGGCATATAAATACTTCCTAATTGTCAGGAAGAGGTCAAAACCAATTTAGGGGCAAAAAAAGAGGAAACAAAAGTACCAATTTGATTATTAGAAAACTCATGCTTGGTTAATTTCCAATATGACTGCCATGATTTGCCTTCTCATCCTCCCCCGCCTTCCCCAATACATGTATATGCACACACGTTAATTCTCACTGCATGACAGTGAATTTGAATATTGTTTACAGATCAGTCTCAAATGACTCCCATAAGAGCAAACAGCTAGACAAAAATTTTCAAATGAGTAAACATAAATTAATGTTGCATGGCATTTAAATGACTCCCATTGATCAAGAATAAAAATGGAGCACATGAAGGTAAGAAGCCTTTTAAAAATACTCACTCTGTGTTCAAAAAGAACAACACACTGCCTTCTGCCTGCTGGAATTCAAGGCACATCAGTCTATCTGCTCCTGCAGCATCAGCAGTCCACAGCAGAAAAAGCTTGCACGAGCATGGAGTTCCAAGGCACACTTAAAATTCCCCTAAGTTTAGCTTCCTGAGAAATGGAACGAAAATTCACTTTTAACGTTAGAAAGGTAACGTTAGGAAGGTAAGGTATCCAGGTTCACAGGGGAGGAGATTAGCTTAGACTGGTCCCTGGGGAAGGAATCTGAACTCTACCACAAACAAGCGGTGGGAATCACTAAGACTTCTAATGAGGCTCTTTAGTTTTCTCCCATTTAATTGCAGGCTTTTCTTTAAGAGTGAGAAGGGCAAGGTTTGCCCCCTCCCTTATGCCCTCCCACAGAGCAGAAGATGAAAAATGAGGAATGTTCTTTATGCAAAACAAATACCCAGATGTGGGTTCAATGAAGCGGGTGCACTTGTACACACTTACATTCAAACCCTCTTCACAACCACTAGACGGTTTCTCATCTAACCAATTTTGAGATTAAAAACGTCATTCTTAATAATTGTGGCAACGAATGTATTTCTGTATAAATAATTATACCTTAATTTTATGCGATAGAAATAAAAATAAGAATTTTATTTCTTGGACACCCAATAGTCTTGTTAATTTTTTTCTCCTCCACAGGTAATAAATGCTTGTACTTATTTGAAAATGGAGTTTTAATTTATTCTTTTCAAACTTTTTTTTGGTTTGCGTTCGTAGCATCCTCCTTACCTTTCTCCCTTTCTCTTTCCACGGTCCATGTTCTTTCTTTTCTTTTATTCCCTCTAATTCCTGTGTGTGTTATTGGAGGTAAAGCTTACTACAGTGTCAGACAGTAATTCGTCACAAAGCAGCTGAACTTCATGGTTAAGGTGAGAACAGGGGTTAATTGTCAAACAACACCATGCAAAGTTTATTTTAAAGCAGACCAATTTGTTTATGTCCTGTTTGATGGCTAAGCAGTTCTTAAAGTGAAATTTGGAAATAAAATTTAAAATTAGAAAGACAAGATGCAATTTACAAATTCAACCACTGGAGTAAAAGTTTTTAAAGTCTTCTATAAGATTACATTGATCACTATTAAAATAAAGACAATTTTATTACAGCAATGACTATAAATTCTGTGATAAGATGCACTGGGGCTATAATGTTAGGATTGAGCAAAGATGATACCAGAGTCATTCACTAGGAGAAAGAGGCCAGGAAATAAGGACCTGGGAAGAGGGAGGCGGGCAAATGGTGTTGGGGGTAGTTGATTTGGGATGCAGCTCAGAGGAACAAAAAAACTGGCATGTGAGAAAGGATACAGTGAATTTTGGAGGAGAAAAGCAACTTCAAGAATCTGTGTAAATGAGTTTAGAAGAGAAGGGAAATGGAGAATAAAATGAGAAAGAAGAGGAAAGAAAGAAGTCAGTGGCAATAGGTTGATATATGAACATACCACATGTGACTGAAAATAATCACAGAATTTCCAGAAAATAGTGTTACTCAGTAATGCAATCTTTGTGCTACATTTAAAACTTTTAAGAATATGGATCATCAGGAATTTTAAAGACACATACATATAAAATACAAGGAAAATCTCTTAATATTTAAGTTATTTAGTATGAAATGCCCAATTTCCTTAAGTACTAAGTTAGACAGTTGAGATCTCTGACATTTCACTTTGACACTTTTGTTCTATTTTTGTTGTGAAGGTACGTCCCCATTCTTTCAAATGCGTGGTTTGGCTTATGATTATCTTTCACATTTTTTAAGAGAAATTTTTGTGAAACCATGGGTATTTTTGAATATGAATTTCGTCTTGGACCCAATGCGGTGCAGACAGCTCAAATTATCAATGAAGTGTTTGGGAAGGATATGGCTAATGAATGCACAACACGTCCATGGTTTGAGAAGTTCTGTTCTGGTGATTTTCATCTTGAATATGGGTCACGTGGGTGACCTGAGACCAAGACAGATAATGATGAGCTGAAAGCTATAGTGGAAGCAAATCCATCTCAACCTACATGTGAATTAGTAGCAAGGTTTGACATTACTATTCCAACAACATTGGGCCATTTGGAACAAATGAGCAAGGTAAAGAAGCTGGATAGATGGGTTCCACATGAATTAAACAAGTGTCAGGAGAAAAATCATCTTGAAGCTTGCCTTTCTTTGCTGTCACGACACAAAGGCAAACCATTTCTACACTGTATGATGTAGAAATTTCTATGTGTGATGAAAAATGGATTCTTTCTGACGATCGTAAGCTTTCAGGAGAGTGGTTGGATAAAGATGAATTGCCAAAACACAGTCCAAAACTGAATATTTATCAAAAACAGCTAATTGTGTGTGTTTGGTGGTCTAGTGCTGGTATTATCCTCTACAACTTTATGAAAAATGGTCAATTGATTACAGTAGATGTCTACTGCAAACAATTGAATGAAATGATGAAGATGCTTGTGATTAAACAACTGAAATTCATCAGTAGAGACAGGCCAATCCTCTTGCAAGACAACACTGGACTACATGTCCCACAAACAACACTGCTCAAACTACAGTAGCTGGACTTGGAAACTCACTGCCATCCACCGTATTCACCAGACCCTGCACCGGCTGACTGACTACCATTTCTTCCATGCTTTGGATCACTTCTTTCAAGGAAAAATATTCAATTCTCAACCAGCTGTGGAAAAGCCTTTTGCGATTTCCTCACCACTTGCTGTCTAGGCTTCTTTGGTGCTGTGGCACAAATAAGCTACCGTTAAGATGGCAAAGCTGTGTCGATAGTTTAGGCACATACTTTGATTCATTGTACTGCTTCTTGTTTGAGATACAATAAACTACACTTTTGATTCAAAATCAGACATTTCATATTTAATAATTATATGCAAGCACAGAGGTTAGGAGAATGAACGACAGAGCTAGGCTGCCTGGGTGTGAACTCAGCTCCACCATTCACCAGCTGGGTAACACAGGGAGGATCTTACTCTGTTTATGCTTTGATTTTCTCCTCTCTGAAATGGGGAGTGCCTGCTGCAGAGTGACGTTGTGCGAATTGCATGGAATAACATACGTGTAGTGCTTAGAGTGGAGCCTGAGTTCAGTGCAGTTTGGCAATTACTCTTGAGTATAAAGGCACTTAACCCTCATTTAAACCTGCAATGTTAGAACTCTTTCATCAGGAATCATAGGTTGGTATTTTTTAGTGAATGTATCAAGTTGTTTAATGTGCATATTAAATAGAATAGTTAGAATGTCTACATCAGAATTATTTTCAGTGCTTTAAAGCTTTAAAAAGGAGCTTTGATCCTTTGGGATTCTGAGTAAATTGATTTTAAAAACACTCATTCACTTCTTTGCCCTGAGATATTTCAGAGTCTAAGCTGACTTACCTTTTGCTTGTATATGACATGTTTACTCAGAGAAAAACACACTATTTTTTTTTATTTCAGCACATCACGGGGGTACAAATGTTTAGGTTACATATATTGCTTTTGCACCACCTGAGTCAGAGCTTCAGGCGTGTCCATCCCCCAGAGGGTGCGCACCGCACCCGTTAGGTGTGAATATACCAATCCCCTCCTCCCCCCTCCCACCTGCCTGACACCCGATGAATGCTTCTGCTATATGTGCACGTAAGTGTTGGTCCCTTAAGTCAGTTAATATCAATTTGATGATGAGTACACTATTTTTAGAAAGATTGTAAGAAAAGTAGCAAGATGAATCATCAAAGCTATCTAGTAAAGAGAAATACAAAAAAGCCTATAGCCTGGCTGGGTTGCTATTTGGCAACAATGATATAAGGCAACTCAGCTTGAGCAGTCATGCTGTTTAGAATACATTGACTGTTACACAATTGATCAATATGTTGTAAACACATGCTGAAAATGTTAGGTCATTTTTGATCATCTTTCCTCTCCAAAGCACCAGCTGCAAGGTGTTATCTGGTTATCGATCATGTTTCTTATCAGCTTTGCACATTATGGTATGTTTGTAGTTGCTACATAATCTAAACAGTACTGGCCTAATTCATCGACCTTTGAAATCTGGGTCTAAATGGCAGTAAAACAAGAAGACTGATCACACTTAAAGAAGTCTTTAACTTGGTCTCACTGACGGGTGATATTTGAAATGATCACAGTCCAGAAAGTAAACTAGATAGTACATTTTACCCAAGGAATGGAGAATGTTCACATCGATGGATGAGAACAGAATTTGAACTTTGAATTTTTAAGTCAATATATAATGTATATTTTTTTAGAATAGGAAAAACTATATCTTTTTGTCAGAATTTTGCCTCTTCTTTCAGCCAAGGGATAATGGGATGATTCTAGAATGGTCTGAATAAAATGTAGATGATTTAATTTGGAATGCAATATCTCTAATGAAGTTTTGTGGTTTTAGCATTTTTTGAACAAAAATTTTTCCAATACTTGGAACACACATTATTCAGTGAACAGATACATACACTTTTTTTACTGAATGAATTATATGTTCACATTTAAAAATATAAAAGTAACCACAGACTAAAAACAGAAGAGAGAAAGGTCATTTGACCCACACAGTGACCACTTTGGTTGCCTGAGCTCTCACTGTATCGGGGAAACTTGAGAAGGTAAGAAGACTTCTTGGGACAGCCCAGCTGAGAAGGTGACTTGGGGAAGATAAAAATAACTAATAAGGATTTAAAACTGCTTTTAAATATTTTCTGAGGGTCTGTAATATAAAATACCTGTCCTACAAGTTATAAAATTTTATGTAATAAAGATCTGTGTTTCTCATCAATTAGCTTGTCGATGGACTTTTGGGAAATTTTAAAAACTGTAGGATTTCCCATAATGGTTGGAGCCAGGTGAAAACAGAAATAACTGGTTGCACAGATTTTAGAAACTGAAGGAAAAGAGGAAAGTTGACATTTTAATAGTAAATCAAAAATTTTGATATGATATAACTTATTTTTTTCTTTATTGAAGTTGATTTACTTATCATGTCTTTACTCCATCTTAAGTGTACAATTACATGGTTATTAGTAAATTTACCAATTTGTACAGCTATTCACATAAATCAGTTTTAGAGAATTTCCTACCACCTATTGAGACCCCTAATACCCATCCCCAAATACATTTCAAGCATGCTCCTCCCCTTCACAGTACCGACCACATCTCTCAGATATGGGTCTACCCTCCACCCCCCAAATCCCCGGTGAACACCACCACTATTTGAGCACCATAGTGTTAATCAGTCAATACCAATTTGATGGCGAGTACAAGTGGGGCCCATTCTTCGGGTCTTGTGTTGTGATTATTAGGCTGACACAAGACCCGCTTATCATTTCTTATTCCCTCTAGAATATAAGTATCCTGAAGGCAGCAGTTTTGGCTACTAGGTAAGTTACTTATCTTATGAATTTATTCAATTATGAAAAATGATGCACCATTAGGACCTCCCTCATAGGGTTATGTGAGGAAGAAAATCCAAATAAAAGTATCTATTTGGTACATCCAGCCTCTCCATAATATGGGTAGACTCACAGCCTAGACTTGGAACTATTAGAAGGTAGGTGTATTTTTAATCCCTATTCTCAAATTCATATTTATGATTAATAAATTTGCCATTTTAATTTTAATCACTCTGATTTTTTCATATATTTTCCTAATTGGTTCTAAACTCAGATTTTAAAAAAATGTTTAATAACATGGTAAGCCTGCTCTCTGACCTCTGATCTGGGCAAAGTATCATAGATAGCAAAGTTCTCACTGTTCACTGGGATTTCTGAGACACAGGACGTTTTCTAACCACAGTGCTGGAACTCCAAGATCCACTTTTGGGTGAGATTGGAACCAAAATGGAAGTTAAAGGGAACAGAACAGAGATGAAGATGACATCAAGAGTCTGGCTTTTAACTGAATAATTGTTTGAAGTTTAGTTCAAATTCAGTTCTTTTTGTTTTGCGTGGACTCAGGGAGCAGTTGATGACTTCTCTCAGGAGACCCTCCTGACTCCCAGGGAGAACACAACAGTAGTAGCTCTTGCCTTATTGGCTCGAGTGGAAAACAAAAATTGGGGGCATGGGTCCCAGGAGAAGGGACAGCCCAGAAGTGCACCATCACTAATGCTGTGGTCTTTCTTGCCAGGACAGTGGGAGAGAAAGGAAGATGCCCAGGCATTCTTGGGTCAGGACAGGGCCGGCCAGCTTCTGGCCTCCGGACAGCTTGACTTTGGCCCCAGCTCTGCAGCAGCTCTTCATAATCCCCCCTCACCCCACAAACACTGGGGCAGGAGGCGGTGTGGGCAAGCTTCATAAGGATCTAGCATTTGAGAAAGGTGCAGGCAGCAAGGAAACTTATGCTGTACCGGAAGATAGGAGGTACAAAGGATGTTCACTGGCCATTTCTGTTTGGAGCAGACATTTTGAATGAGGAAGAATTGGATGGTCAGTTTGACAGTGTATTTAGAAGCCCTCTAGTTTTGTGTGCTCAGAATAGCACATCATTATTTATTACCTTCCAAATGGTCAAGTTACATAATCTTCCTAGCTTTTGCCACTCATTTTTCTTCGGGATTTGAACAAATTATGTCTACTATAGAAAGTCTCACATACAGAAAAAGTTGTGTTTTCAAGGAATGTATTCAAATACCTTAAAAATGCAGAAAGCACCTGCATCATTCCCTCCTTGTTACCCCTCATGAAGGTTATGCCAGTTCACTCTTAGCTAATATTTGTGAAGAACTTATGCATGATACATGTTCTAGTATTGACAATAGTAATAGAGCAGGCTTTGATTTGATTTAACTTGCTCATCGCAGAGTCACGGACAGCCCTGTTGATGTGCCCTGTAGCATTTTAAGTAAAATGGCACTGCAGAGGAGGCAGGACAGCCTTTTCTATGTCTTCCAAAGGGAGCCTCAGCCTACACCAGAGGAATTCTGGGTATGGAGAGTGAGGAGGGTGGGGAGAGAACCAAGCAAAAGCCATGTGTGAGATGAGCCCATTTTAAGTGAAATGGCTGTTTGGAGAGTCCCATCAGCTCCTTTGCAAATGGATAAGTCATAAACCTGCTTAATGACTTGGAAACTCAAAATTGTCCCCTTCGTTTTAAAGAATTTTTAATGTTGTCCTCTCCAGTGGGCACCGTTAATAAAGACACCCTTCACTCCTCCACATGGTTTCTCCATCAAGTATGTTTTCAGTAAAACCAGAAGGGAAAAGATCTCTCAGTGGGGGAAAGATCTGTATGGAGAGAGGAGCACTTGCTAATTTCTCCAACCCACCCAATCCATTGAGCCTGAGAGGCTGCAGGGCGTGCAAACCACAGAGAATGTAGAATTTAGCTCAGCTGTGATCGCATCTTCCAACCATTTTAATCTCTCTTTTTCTTTTGACACTGTATAATAATACTTTCTTCAAGGAATGTTCCTTAATCTTATAATTTGAAAACAAATTCTATTCCAGCTGTCCTTCTGGTAGGCGACCTTTAATGGTTTTGCTATAGGTAAAACTCTGTCATTATGTTCTGCCTCCCCACTCGGCTTTGTGGATATCAAATTGCTCAGATGCTGCAGTTTTTGTCAGTGATAATATTGCCCTTTCAAAATTTCTCTGTAAGCAGGCTGAAAGGATTCATTCGGAGAGGTGGTTTCATTAATTTATTTAAAGCATTTCTCAAACAAAGCAGGTTGGTTGTTTCGAAATGTCAAAGTCCTGGCGCAGATTTGAACATATTCTGCAAAACACAATGGTCCAGGCTTTCTGAGGGAAAGAAAGTAGAGACTTGTCAAAGAAGCAAGTGACACATGGCCACGTGCTGGTCCCAAAGAACCCAGCAGTCTCGTCCAAGGAGATGGGCAGCATTTGCTCCGGCCCTGCAGCGGGATTGGGCTCCTGCTTACAAAAAGGGCCGCGCTCCAGCAACACGGTTCTGCTGTGGCTGAAAGTCAGTCAGCATTCATCTTTCTAACACGAATCCCACTGCCCCTCCCTTAAGGGAGTTGCTTAAGGCAGACTGTTTTAGCTCTGCAAAGTCCCTGGGCCTGTTTGATGAGAACCAGGATGGATTGAATCCTACTTGCTCAACCTGGTGCATCGGGGCCTGGGGAGCATCTGGTTTGAGGAAACAGAGGGCTCTGCATCAGGCAGAGGAAGATAAAATAACATGTGTTGAAAACCTGCATGAAATGTGAACAGGCAGTTCTAAAGTATTGGCTGGTATATGTCATTTAAGGAAGAAGTAAAACATATCTTCTTCAAACATAGCTCTTATCACTCCAGACTTTCAATCACCCAGATGTTTTAGCTTTTCTCATTCCCCACTAAAAAAGCAATGGCTCCCTATTGTCTACTGAATAATATCTAATCTTCTTAGCATGACATTCCAAACCCTCCGCAATCTGGCATCAGCTTGTCTTTGAAATCCTGATTCCTATTACAACCCCCCATACACATTATACATCCTCCAGTGAAACTAGGTACCCATCCATTTCCTAGGCATTCCAGGCACTTTTACCCACCTTTATGCTTTTGTGACAGCTGGAGACCCTCTCCCCTTCCACCCTCCTGTCAATCCCTATTGATTCGTCAAAACCTGGCACAAATGCCTGAAAATTCACCCTATCCTGCAAGGAAGGTCTCTACCTTTTGGATTTTCATGACACTTGGTAACTCTCCAAGGCCCATATCAGGGAATGAACTCCCTAAAGGCAAAACCAGTCCTCACCCACCCACTGCAGGATTTCTCAGCCCTGCAGCACTTCTCTGGCACCTGGAAACTTTCTGGAAGCACTACCACTGGGCTGCTTCCCCCAGACACTCTGCAAATAGTTGGAAGTTGGGAGCTAGACATGTTTTTTTTTAATTTTGTTTTTGGGATTTATTGTTTTGTTTTGTTTTGTTTTGTTACCATCTTAACCATTTTAAGTGTATAGTTCAGTAATGTTAATTATTTTCCCATGGTTGTGCAAATAATCTGCAAAACATTTTCATCTTGCAAACCTGCAACTCTATACCCATTAAACAAGGACCCTTCATTTCTCCCTATCCTGTTCCCAGTCACTACCGTTCTACTTTCTGTTTCCATGGAATCAACTACTTTAGATACCTCCCATAAGTAGAATCATCATATAGGATGTCTTTTTATGACTGGCTTGATTCACTTAGCATAAAGTCCTCAAGGTTTATTCATGTGACAGGATTTTCTTCCTTTATAAAGCTGAGTAATATTCCATTGTATATACATACTATATTTTCTTTATCCATTTGGTTGTCAATGGACATTCGTTTCCATCTCTTGTTTATCATAAATAATGAACAAGGATGTGCAAATATCTCTTTGAGATCCTACTTTCAATTCTTTTGGCTATATACCCAGAAGTAGGATTGGTGCATCATGTGGTAATTCTATGTTTAACTTTTTGAGGAACCATCATACTGTTTTCCATAGTAGCTGCACCATTGTATATTCCCACCAACAATGTATAAGGGGTCTCACTTCTAAATATCCTCGCCAACACTGTTTTCTGTTTTATTGCCAAGAGACATCCTAATGGACACAAGCAAGGTGGTATATCATGGTGGTTTTCATTCGCATTAATATTTATCAACATATTAGTGATGTTAAACATCTCTTAATGCTTATTGGCTATTTGCATATCATCTTTGAAGAAATGTCTATTCAAGTCTTTTGCCCATATTTTAATTGAGTTATTTGTTTATTGTTGAGCTGAAGGATTTCTTTATATATACTATAGATTAGCCCCTTATCAAATTTGCAAATATTTTCTCCAATTCAATAGAATGAAAAGGCAAACCATGTCCCTTGATGCATGGAGTTTTTAAGTTTGATGTAGTCCTATTTGTCTATTTTTGCTTTTGTCACCTGTGCTTTTGGTTTCATATCCAAGAATTCATCGCCAAACTCAATGTCATGAAGGTTTTTTCCTCTGTTTTCTTCTGGGAGATTTGTAGTTTTGGGCCTTATGTTTAAGTCTCTGATCCATTTTTAGTGAATTTTTAAATTTGGGACAAGAACTTCATTCTTTTGCATGTAGAAACCAGGTTTTCCCAACACCCTTTGTTGAAAAAGCTGTTTTTTTCCTATTGAGTGGCTTCGGTATTTTTGTCAAAGATCTTTTGATTAGATACACTAGAGTTTATGTCTGAGTTCTCTATTCTATTCCATTGGTCTATGTCTGTTAGATATATAACATACTGTTTTTAATACCATATATTTATAATAAGTTTTGAAATCAGGGAGTATGGAATCTCCAACTTTGTTCTTTTTCAAGATGTTTTGTATTGTCTACTCAGAGTCCCTTGAGATTCCATATAAATTTCATGATGGATTTTTCTATTTCTTCAAAAAAAAAAAAATTCCGTAGAGGTTTTGATAGGGATTGCATTTAATCTATAGATCACTTTGGGTGGGCATGGTATTTGGTCAGAGCTTCTCAGGAGATTGAAAACCACCACTCCCCCTCTACAGTGGCTGACATAAAGCCTTGAGAATGGGACTAAATGGGAATTTTCTTTAACTTGTTAATCAATTATATAGCATGTATTTTGTAACCGTTTTGTTCTATGAAGCAGATTTCTATGATTTAAAAGGTTTTTTTAAAAAAAGGCCAAGGAATGAGGCTTACAAGGCTATAATTAAAAACAGCCAGATACTATAAAATGATGAACCCTAAAAGCAAACCACATCTGTAACTAAACATCCTTCCCAAAAGGATATCCCTCACAAGAAAGCATGTGCCTCCAGGAAAATGAGGACAAGGGAAGAGAGATATGAGGCCAGAGCCCAGCCTGACCACGGCCAGCTTATTTTTTCTGAATCTTCCAGAGATTCTTGTGATCTTGTGAACCAAGTATCAATGGAAATCTCCCATCCTTAGGAATTCAAACAAACGTTGGTTTGGACCCTGTTCTTCACATTGTCAGTGCTGAAAATTCCTCCCAATATCACCATGGCTAAAATTTTCCAGAAGAACTCTAGCTTCCTACTCTACTTCTCTAGAAGGAATATGTAGCTATCCACAGTTCTGGTTTAAAAATCAGGTTCGTCCTCCCTCCCTCCCTCACTGTCTCTCTCTCTCTCTCTCTCTCTCTCTCTCTCTCTCTCTCACACACACACACACACACACACACACACACACACACGCACACACGCACACACCTACCTCTAAGATTTTCCTCTTGGATCTCTGTGCTTTCCCGCAGTTTGCAAATATGGCCACACTTTCTACAAATCTCCCTCTTTCAGGGAAGCCAGCATCAATAGAGCCAAAGGCAGGGAAGGGGGTGGAGGAGAGAGTGTCATGTCACCTACAACTTCCAGAGGAAGAAAGGAGTTTGCAAATACGGTAACTACAAAAAGCACACAATAGATCTTATAAATCGTGAAACATCCTTTTATACTTTATAAAGATATACTCTCTCATAAGGATAAAAAATGAAAACCAACTACTAATTCACTCAAATGTTCTGCCTTTCTGCCTGTGTTAGCTGGGCAGGGTCTTGTAGGATCTGAAGAAACTCACTGGAGTTCACATGGCCCTGGGAACACAGCTCCTTCTGAGCTTCCTCAATGGCAAGTTCACAGCTGTAAATGGATGAGCTCCCCAGGAAGGACCAGAACAATGATGTCCAGCAATTAGATCATGTGAAAAGAAATCCTCTTGAGAAATAGTAGCAGGCTCTCTTTTGGAAGGAACATTCAGCCTTGGCTCAGAGATGAAGAGACAAAGAAGTGCCGTTCTTTGGAAGAGCCCCAGCTGGGTCTTCAGCCTTAGGGGTTTTTCTTCTGACTGATAGTACTGGTATTGAGGGGATTTCAGGAGATAATGCTCCCTGGACAGGAGACAATAGTCACCTTAATCCCCAGAGCCCCAGCTTCTTCTTTTTAGAACAACAGCTCTGCCAGTCTAGCATGTCCTGGTTATGGATGCTGCAGCCCTAGCACCCAAGACCATCCAAAGAACCAGGATGGAGAATGCCTGGGCAAGTGTGATACAAATGCCCACAGAAAGTGAGTAGGAAGAAGATGGGAAGGAGAGGAAGAGGAAAGGAGAGGGAAGAGAAAACGAGAAAGAAGGAAGAGGAGGTAGAGTAGAAGAAAGAGAAGTATCACTGGAGTACTGCCTCAGGCCTTTCTTTCCAGGCTTATCTTTAGAGGATTTGAGGTTGCTGTTAGGCTGGAGAATTCCACCATGAGTAGGGCTAGAGAGAGTGTTGCCCACATATTTCTTCTTTGTGAAATATTGATAATTTTCACAAATTTTACTCTAGGCTAAGTAATCAAAATCAATTGATGAAATCCTAAAAAACAATCTTGCACTCTCATGCACATGGGGGAAACTTCTCTCCTTACCTACTTCTTCATCCCATCCATCTTCCAAATGCAGCTCAGACTATACTTTCTTATTACAGCTTTAACTAACCACCTAACATTAAGTAGTGACACCACCCCCACAATGAATTTCTAGATTAATTATCAACTATAAAATTCAGTTAGCAATGAATGAGTTATGTACTATACAGACAAATCTATTTCATTGTTCTTGCAAAGTGCTACAAAACGTAGGATGAACATATGTCTAGATTTGTCCCAGACACTATGTGTTTATCCGGGTTAGTCCAGATTAATAATTATCACCCCCTTTTACTCTTACAAGTGTCTCAATTTGGGAAGATGCGCAGCCATGGGCAGCCTATTTAATGTACAATTCTATGTCCTTCCAGACGCCCTAATGCTCTCTGGGAGCTTTCTGTCATTCTCCATCCCAGTCTGATTCCTTACCTACCGTGACCAATAATATTTCTATTGTGTGCATGAATTGTCCTTTTTGTTTTAAAAGATAGAAAATGAGAAAGTCCTAAAAGCTTGTGAACGTCTTTAATATAAAGAGGGAATATTTCACTTTAAGCTAAGCTCTGTTTTCATTGTTTAAGATCTAAAATGCATCATATTCCTGAACTGAAGATGAGTGTAATTCCCAGATTTGCATCTGACTTTCTAAGATAACAGTGAAGGCTAGAGTGCCAGTTCAGGAGAAGACATTCTGTTCTTCCCTTCCTGAGGCCCAGAGACTGCTCTAGCAAACTGGGCTTCCAAGTCATCCTGGATCACTTGAAAATCCATTCATTCAATTTCATTCTTACAGGAATATATGCGTATGAGCAAATAAAATGAGAATTTAAATGACAAATATTCTGAAAACAACAGTGCAGAAAATGAAATCTCTTCTTTCTTATTGAAACATTATGTTTTCCAGGTGAAACTGAAAGGCATCTCTTTTGTTCTCCTTCTTCATTTTCTTCTAGTGGGAGAGGCAGGAAGATGGTTACATTATCTTCCATCTATTCATCTACCCATGGGTTGATATTTCTTAAGCATCTGTCATGTACAAAGCACTGTGCTCTGTGTCTGACATGAAGGATAAATGCAATGGACACAGTCCCTGCCTCGAAGTAGCTCATAGTCTAACAGGCAAAAGAGGCACTAAATGCTTATGTAAAGAATAATGTAATTAATGTCTGTGTGTTAAGTACATGGATTATTTCAGCAAGAGATTGACAGAAATCCTTAACATACTCTGGAGAGAAAGAAACCGGAACTCTGCCTGGGATTTTCTCCTGCTTTTCTTTGCCTACCCGATTCTTCCTCATCTTTCGGGTCTCAGCCTAAATCTCTCTGAATGTCCCAGGTCTTAGAGACTTTCAGTTTGGCTTATATCATTTTGGGAAACAAAGGATGAGAATTACAATTAATAGAACTCTGGGCCCTGGCCATACATTTTTGAAAAGACAGGCACAACTAATTGTCATCACTTCTAAATCAATTGCTCTACTTTTAAGCATTCCTCATTTCTCCAGGTCATGTTGGTTATTTGTTGGAATAACTAATGTGTCAGTTATCAATTTTCTCAAATGCCAGCCTGGATGTGGCTGTGGGTTACTATGCTAAATGCTACCAAAACACAGAAGGAAATGTCCTTAAGAAATGAAAAAGAACAAGGGAAACATCAAGAATACTGTTCTAGTGTGGTAGAAAGAATATGGCCTTTGGAGTCAGAGAGGCTTGGCTCTACCACTTATGAATTTTGTGACCTTACACAATTTTATTAACCTCTCTGAGCCTCGTTTATTAATTTGAAAAATGAAGATAATATCCACGTGTCTCCTAGAATTGTTGGGAAGATTGAATGAGGTAATATTTTCAGATACTGTGTATCTGTGTGAGTGTGTGCACAGAGAGAGTGGCCCAAGTGAGAAGGGAGACGGAGCAGAAAGATAAACAGAAATTGTTCTCTCCCCTTAAATTTACAGACAGATGGAGATATAAATGCATGCACAAATATTATAATCACCATAAAAAATGTAAATTCAACAGTCCAGAAAGAGATGATGAGTGAACCGAAGGAGAGGCAGAGGTGATGTAGAGGAATAGACAGCTTCAAGAGACATTTTAGGTAAATTCAAGTTGCATCGATTTGAAAAATGTGATATAAAAATAGTAATAAGATTTTGTTTTACACGGACAATTTGAAATAATGTGAATCCCCTGAATGTATAATAAAATGCATTGACATGGTTCTTTGCAAAACTCTCCGGTCAAATGAATTGAAGCTTTGTTCACACTAACCAGATGGCAGTGATACTTAAGGTGGTAAGCAGAAATGCTTGCCTTCTACAGGGTTAGTCTTAACTTACACAAATTTTCAGCTATGTATATTGTTTAGGAATGATATCCTTCCAGTAAGTTCAGGTTACCTTGTATTTGGGGTAGGAGCAAGGAATTAATAAGACTTAGTAAATGAATTAAGGGGTAAAGGAATGCTTTAAGGGAGAAGGAAGAGTAAAGCTTCTGTGACTTGGTACTTGGCAAAGACATTTAGTAAGATCACTCTGATGCTTCAGAAAGAAGCAGGTTCCCCACTGAAAAGTACGCAAGGATGTATTGGACAATTGTATGCCAGGAGTATTATAAATGAGATTCATGTGCCTCATCAGCTGTTAGACAAGACGAAAACTAAGGCTCCCTCCAACCAAGGGAATTTAAGATGAGGGTCTCCCCTGTACTTGTGCTCAGTTCCTTAATCCTCAGTGTGAACACCTTTCCTTTGGAACTGACTCTAATGGTTAGCTCTTAGTATGTCTCAGCATTGCCTTCTGTGTGGACTGTTAGCTCCCTGGGGCTTCTGGTGACAGTCGCAGTACTGAGTGGCAGCAGGAGCAATATGCTGATATGCATATTGACCTTACTATGTCCCCAACATTGTTTTAAATGCTGTTCATAAAGTAATCCCCTTATAGACCTTTGCAGTAGGTAATAGTTTTCTCTCTCTCTCCCTTACAGATGAAGAAACTGAAGGACAAAGAGGGAAACTGACTTGCCCAAGGTCACAGAGGAGAGCCAGGACTGAAACCCAGGTAGTCCGTCTCTGTCATCCATGCTCCTATCCACCCTACTATACTCTCTTCCCAAGGAGCAAGAGCTCTCCACCTAGTGGTCCCGCAGCTCTTGAGTATGGTGAGAGTGGGAGCTCTCTGAGACACAGGATCCTGGCACATCTTTTTCCAGGATCCCCCTCCCTGTAATAAGTGGCCCTGGCAGCATCAAAGGACTGTGGCTCCAGCAAAACTTGAAAGGGGCAGGCAAGCCCCTTAGGGCTTCTGCTCTACTCATGCTTTTCTTGTGTGCCCTGGTCTGTGAGTTTCCTGGAACCCAGTCTTAGAAACAGCCAATTTCTGCAGCTACAACACCATTGTAGCTTTTCTCTTTCCTTTATGCCTGGGCTGCTTCTGACGACCTCTGAACTTAGACAGTGTCACTTTTTCTTTCACTCAGAGGGAAGTAACTGAGAGAAAGAAAAACAAAATACAGACAGCAATTTTAAAACTCATGTATCTACTCATAGATGTGATTGTAATGATGATGACCAACTACTTAGAAAGACTAGGTGGGTGTAATGTCTACTAAGTGTAATATCTGTGAATACCTGCTGAACATCTGTGCTAGGAACCCTCCCTGGTGTAACATTTGTAGAAGAAGGTATTACTCAGAAATCCGGGGATTGCAAATGACAAAAACCCAACTCTCCATAGCTTAAGTAAAAGTATAGATGAATTATCTGAATTTTCTGGATGACCTCAAGGAGCCCAGGAATAGAAATATGACTATATCTAAGGAACAAATGAAATGAGGTATTGTTCAGGACTTTTTCCCCAGCTCATGTTTCTACTCCTCTTTGCACATCAACTTCACATCCCTTTCTTTCCTTTTTCTTTCTTCCTCTCTCTTTCTCTCTTTCTCCAAACCAAACTTTTCTGCTTCTCAGGTTCACATGGCAGAAAGCATGGCCACTCCAATACCCACTGAGCTATATCTCTTACTGCTATGGGACAGAGAAAGAGCCCCAACCCAACTCTCCAGGTCCCAAGTCCAAACTTTGGGCCCATTAGCTGTGTCTAAGGAATAGGATCACTGTATTAGTACAGTAACTCTCTTACAGCGATCTTACGGTTGAACAGTGGCAAGGCAAATATTAGAAAATAGGGGCCGAGAAGATGGCAACCATGAGCATCTTCTTCAAGTAGCCACGTGTCAATTAATGTACCTGGCAGACGCCCTCCATGAGACAGTGTGTGCCAAGGGCTTTGCCTTATGTACATCAAAGCCATAGCCACATGCTTTAACATGTGCACAGCACGTATATAGTTGGTCTTCTATAATAATAAATATTACACATTTAGTATTTGCCAAAAGTCCTTAGTAGTGACAATATCTTTATCAGGTAGTAATATAATTATCTCTATTTCAGAGAAACTGAAACTGAGTTTTAGAAAAACAAAACAGCCTGCTCAAGTTTATACAGCTAGTACATTTCAATATCAGAACTTGAATGTGGCTTTGTCTGACCTTACACCTAGCACTCTTTGCCACCAGGATACTCTCTCTTTAACTGAGAAAATACAGAGTATGCATTAAACCTGATGCCAAGTGAAAAAATTCCAGATGCACATTCCAGGTGATTAAAAGAAAAATAAAATGAAGTAGAACCACTAGCTATGTAGATACAAAATTGTGACTTTGAGTCTTCTCATCGCCTCAAAATGAAGAGCTGACACTGCCCATCTTATTAACCTCAAATTACCCAGGCATTCCATGGAAGAAATATAGCTACTCAGCAGCCTTAAGAAGAATCCAACACCATGAATCTTTTTTGCCTTGGCTTTCCAAGGAGATCTTCTAAGTTCCTAAGAATCCAGAAGATAATTCTATGACATAAACTGTCACTTACAGAAAAAGGTCAAGTAGCTGGCGAGCCCCTACCTTGAAACCCTCCGTGGCTCAGGAATCTGTGTCTGGGATTCTAACCACGTGGCATGAGTGAACTGGGGCTTTGCTATTTCTATTTTATAGGTGAGAAAAATGACAACATGAACGTTTCATTTGGCCTGTCTAAGCCCAGAATCATGGACACCTCTCAGATAAATAACAAGAAATATCAGAAAACCTTGTGTGTGGTATAGACAGTCAGTGCTGAAAGATTTCATAAGTAGGACCCATCCCCACCTGCCTGACTCCTCTTTGCATCTCAGAACGCTGTTCTGTCTGCTACGGAAGAGGTTACCTGTTTTCTCCTCCATCTCCCCGACTACACTGAGACTTCGCCACCATAACATTTCCAATGTCCAGCAGGGTGTCAAGCATATAGCAGCTCTGGAGGTGCTCAACCTGAAAAGAAAAGAGGGAAAAAAGACAAGGAGAGGGAGGGATGAGGAGAGGGAGGGAAGAAGACAGGGAGGGAGGGATGGAGGGAAGGGGTCTTCGGAGATCAATACAGGCTTCTTAGGGATAAAGTACTTAGTCCATCTGTCTTAACATCAAGGCAAGGTTTTGAGCAAGTCGTCTGCAAACCTAGATGAAGATCTGGTTGACACCTGCAGACCGACCGCCAGTTCTGGCAAGGCGACAACAACCTGAGTGGTCAGTGGACTCTGTGAGCTGGACAGAGAAGAGCAGAGGCCTTTCCTAAAGCTCGGCAGGACAGAGAGGCTGGCCCTCCCGCTCTGTGGAGGGAAGAGGCATGAAGGCGGGAACGCCCCCTGGCGACGCTCTGTGGAAATGGCTGGCTGAAGACAACGGCCATTCATCTCTCTCTCTCATCCCCGCAAGGAGATCTTCCTAGTTATGCCAATTAAATTCCATTTCCCATGTGCCTTCAACTCCTGTCTTTGGAAAAACCTGAGCCCACAAACAGTCACTCTGACCCTCACCGAGAAAAGAGTGTTAATTGTGAATCTGCTAGCTGTGGGGCTTCAGCCGTATAAATTGAAAAAGTAAACCTAATTTGAGGGATATGTAAATGACAACTGGCAGAATTAATATTTAGCTCTGTGAAAAACACAGCTCTCCTTCTCATCATTTCCTCTGATTTTTCTGTAACCAGAGGAAAAATGGATTGTTGGAAGCTCCTCAAAACGTGCAGCTGAGGACGCTTTTCTATTAATGAGGAAAGTGATGTTGATTAACAGGCAGCCCAAAACTGAGAATGAAGGTTTCCTCCCTCCTGTCTTCCTGCCAGCCTGGGGAGAAGCAGCCTCACGAGGTCCCCAGGCAGGATGAGCACAGTCCTCTGGGTCCGCTATTGGCCAGAGCGCGTGGAGTCTGATCGTGCTCCTTCCAATTACGCTGACAAACATGTCCAGGCTTGAACAAATTGGCCCCTGGGAATCAGGCTGCATTATTACAGAAATACAGATCTTTTGAGACTCCCTGACCTTAATTGATTAGGATCCCTCTATAGTAGCCCACAGCTAGTCCAGGAAAAGATTTTCTGAAAGTTTAGCTAAATGACAATATTGATTTTTACCCTTAATACTTGCTTCTACTCATCAAATCTCTTACATTTGCTTAGTGTATTACATGTTCCCAGGGCTCTGCGGCCGGCATTATATAATATGTCCTATAACACAATCGAGCAAGGGACTCCAATTCCCATTTGACAGAACAGAAATCTAAGTCACAAGGAAGCAGAAATACCTTAACCAACAAGTAAGAATTTAGGTCTCCTTCTCCTAGACTAGCAGAGCTTCTCTTTAACAATGGCTTCAAAGACAGCCATCTGTTTGCGGGAAGAGCTTTTATCTGACTTTGACACTCTTGGGTCACACAAGCCAGGGGGCCACCTAGGAATGAGAGAAATGTATTCATTTGCCTTTTGTCCTCACAAACAACAAGAAAAGCAGCCTCCTCTTCCTGGTTCCTAGTCAGCATATTGGCCATCCTTTACTCCTCCACATGCAAAGAGACAGTTGACTGTCAAAGGTCAGGGCCAGACTTCATATGCTGCTGGGCTCTGGGCATTGCCACTTGTCCTCAATTTCAGGTAGCCTTTAAAAAATTGGTGACCTCTGTAGCTCATGAGACACAGGTCCCTGCAGTGGAGGAACTGCCTAAACAAGCAAGGAACGTCTGGATAGGATGTGGAGACATACTCCAGCCAAGAGTCCAAGGCTGCAGAGGAACAGGTTTAGTGAAGCCTGAAGCTTATACACAGTTTTGGTGGACACTTAAGAATGCAAAGTTATAAAAACCAAATTTTATTTAAAAGTGAATATGTATTTATAAAGACTTATCATAGTATGCAAATTTTGGAAAACTGACAAAGACAACAAACATGATAAAATCAAGATAAATAACTAATATTTGTATTAATTAACTGCCCAACGTACTTCTTTGGTAGTTTTCCTACATTTTTTTTTTTTTGGCTGTATTTTATAACATCAATTTCCAGGCAGAGAAGACAACCATAACTCAGTCTTGGTTTCTCTGTAGGTTTCTCCTCCACTTCCCACAGGCATCCGTGCTGCACATGCAGGATGCATTTCGCAGGCAGCACAGCCTCTGGTCTGACATCCTCATGCCAACACCAGGCAGGTCATCTCAGCACCTGCCAAGAGCATCCTGGAAGTCATTTCTACAACAGGACAGCCAGCTACAACCTACCACTGCAAGAAATTGACCCTGTGTGAGCCCCAGAACTCCAACTCACTGTAATTCCAATGCAATTCCCCCTTAGCCAGATCTCAAAAATATCTGCAGCTATTCTACCAACAATAAAACAATAGGACGTGTCTGGAGAAGTTGGGAAGATAGAAAGAGTGGTCTCAGCTGATTGTGGCTAAAATATCTTAATTTTATAAATTTTTAAAAATGACCATTTTATTATATTGCTAAGACCCCAGACTTTGAAAGGGACCGACATAAGTGCAGAGCCTAAACTCAAGCTTCATCATCTTCAGGTAAAATCACCTCTGGGCTTCTTCTCAGTCTCCCTGTACTAGCAGGAGTGGATGCAACAAGGAACTCTAGAAAAGAATATCTCTAATACATCCAGGATTACCTAAAGCACCTGGACTTGAATCACAGGCCAAGCAGAAAATCTGACTCCATGTGTCTGGGCCGCAAACCTATGTTACACTTTATTACACTGCAGCAGCCCCGGTACACATCCCCAACCTGAAGTTCACACTCTTTCCCAGTACCCAGTAGGTCTGCTAGTGCCTCTCACAACCACACCTTTTCTAGGAAGAAGGCAATCTGGTAGTACAGGTTCTGTATGTAAGGGATTTAGCCCAAAACTTGAATCCCAAATATGGTACCCAGTGATCCCCATTGCATATATAATAGAGATGCAGGTGCATGAACCTCAGCCCTAACATTAGGCCCCAACCCCTATGTAAGATGCAACACTTTAGCTACAATATGAATAGTTAAATGAACAAGTAATACAACATAGAAACATACTATCAAAACAAAATGAAATAACACCTTCAGGCAAGCAGAAGCACTTTAGGATTCTCAACCCATCCCATACTCCTCTCCATGAATTTGATAGTTTTGTTACAGGCAGAGGATTTAAATAGCTGGACATCTACTGATTAGCTTCTCTTTAATTTCTGTTTTTAGTTAATTTAGTGGGTTCCCATCCATTACACATGGAATGCCACATAGAACTGTACATTTAATACCTTGTACATTTTAATATATGGGTAGTGGAAAAGGTTTTCGTGTATAGTTTTAACTCTATAAGATTTTCACCTTACTTACTGATTTTTGAACCTACCCCCTGCAAAAGATGTTGTGACTTCATAGTATTTTTACTCATTAAATCAGGAAAGTAAATAATTTTCTTCTTAATGAATAATCGTGTGATAAACACTTTAGTTCTATAACCTGGGGATGAGGAGGAGCAGAGTGGAAACAATAGTGTGCAGCATCCTGATAAACCTCTCTAGACACAAAAGGAAATTGCATCTCTAATCTCAAAATCTGATTAAATATGAAAGAGAGGAGGTGGTGAGGGAGCATCACATAATCTTGGGTAATTCTTGCAAGGAGGGATTCTAAGCTCGACATCATAGGGCTTTCAATTGAGATTCCATATTTCTCTTATAAATATGAACCTGTACGTTACTTAAGGAAATTACCTTTGGTTATAAACATTGAAGTGGTTGAGTTTTTGTTTTTTAGAAGCTGTGTTATTCAGACAGGAATGAAAATCAGAAATTTCATGCTGGCAAACAACAGCTGAGAAGGAAGCAGTGCGGACCCTAGAAACCAATGTGTTTACCCAGCTGTCTGGTCAAATCCTGTGAAAGGCCAACTCCAAAAGACCACGCCCTGCTTCTTATTTCTCCATTCTATTTCTGGCAAGTATTAAACAAGTTCCTTTAATTTCTTATTTATTTCTTATAAATTCTTCTATTACTATGGGTTATTTAGATGCATTTTTAACTCCCACATGCAGTTGTTCTATTTATCCTTTGATGATTGGGTTCCAAATTGATGCTATTCATTCTTCCCATCAACAGATATTTATTTAGCACCTGCTATGTCCCAGGTATTATCCTAGGCATTGGAGATACAACCATGATCAAAAATCTCAGTGACATTCTATTACATTGAATCACTGCCACTTTTATAGGTCAAAAATGGTCAAATATCAACAATTTGACATGGTTCAACCTAGTGTTGGGGAGACACAAAAATAAACATAATTAGTAAGAATCTTATCGTATTTTAGAATCTCTTCTGAGATTATCATCCTTTACACAGTGGACTCTTATTAGACTCACCACCTGGGGGGAATTCTCTTTATTTACTTCCTTTCCCAGCCTTAACAACTGAAGCTCAAGGTCCCAGAAATCAGCAAGTGGCCTCAGGGGAGAAACTACAATCTGCCATTTTCCTACCCTCCCGCTTCTGCTTTCAGAAATTATGGCCCGTGATGAATCCTAACTTTCTTACTGGCGCAATGATGGATTTAAAAACCATTTATCATTCTTTGTTCAAGAGTTTTAGTTATTTTTAACAGGAGGTTTGACATAAGGCTAGTTTAATAATATCTGAAATAAAGTAAGTCATTGGTGAGTATTTGGAACGTTTTTATTATCCTATCACTCCCAGCATAATCGCATCTGATAAACAAGACATTTGTTCAGCTTTGATGCTTCTGGCTTTTAGTAGGGTGTTCCTTCTAACAGAATTGTGACATTAAGTTCTCCTGAGAGATTTTAGGTGCTTCTGTGGTTCAGTGGTGAATGAACCTCTAGGAACCTCCTGAGAGTTACTTACACCCATATACCTCTGAGAGAAACCACGTCTGGTACAAAGGGAAAGGGAGAAACTGGATTTCCAGAATTCACAGGTATTTAGAGGCTCTTGTAGCACCAAGCGTGGAAAAAAGCCCTGAAGCCAGAGAGCAGAGACTCTGCTGCTTACCAGCTTTGGAAGCTTTGACACATTCTTAACCTACCCAGCCTCAGTTTCTCAGCCATAAAGGAAGACGAGGTCCCCTATCCCACAGATTGTTAAATGAGAGAACAGACGTTAAAGTGCCTTGAGAACTATAAATATACAGAAGGGAATTTTCAAAATGAGGAAATAAAATTAAAAGAAAACAAAAAACTGATCTATCTTGGGAATTAAAGCTAGGGTCCCCAGATGGCTAGACTGAGGGTTTCCAGGCAATTAGGGAACGGAGGATCAGTGAACCTGAGCATGAGTGCACAAAGAATAGCACAGAACCTATATTTGTACACTGCTGGCAGTTTAGGGTGTATGTCATTCCATGGCAAAGTAGGAACATGCCAAATGGAGAGAACACACTGGTTTGCAAACAGAACAGCTTGAGTTCACATCCTTGCTCTCCCACCCTGTCAGAGTATGAGCCTGGGCAAGTTAAACCACTTGGTGGAACCTCTGCTGCTCATCTGCTTTACAGGTGATAAAAGGGCAAGCAGATTCAAGACACTCAAATTCATAAAGTGTCTGAATATAAAAGGGCCTATATAGATGTAAATGCCTCCTTAATTGTATATATTATTACACATACTCCTCGTACCAACATTGTGAGTTGTATTTTTGTTGTTCTCATCTTAAAGCTGAAGAAACTGACCTGCCCAAGGAAATACATACACATAAATAGCATAACTATGGCTTGAACTTAGCTCATTTCTCATACTGACTCCAGGTATTTCTACTACACTACTGTGGCATCCACTGTAATGGATTAGGGCTGTGTAACTGATATGAAGGTGGTGGTTTTAAATAGAGTTACCACATGTCACCCTCCTGGGGAAAAATGGAGATATATAGGCTGCATAAAAGTGTTTTATCCAGGTATTTAAATGATTCACCACCTGGCCCAAAAGGTGTAGATTAATGACCTAAAGTCATCTTGCAGGTAAGATTCATTTCTCACCCTCTGGTACACAAGTTTATTACCAATGTATCTTGGGTTATTGCTACATCCAACTTGTGAGGTTCAAACAGTACAATATTGTCAGTGTAATGAACCAACATGATCTACTGAGAACTAGATTATAACACATGGCTGGAGGGTTGATGTTGCCTGAAGTAGTACAGCAAAGGTGTACTGTTGGTCCTGCCAGATAAAGACAAACTTCTAAAGGAGTTTACTAAGATGCATAAATAAAAGGGCATTTGCAAGATCAATAGCTACATATTAGGTGCCAGGGAATGTGTTGATTTGGTTGAACAACAAAACCACATCTGGATAAGAGCTGCAATTGGAGGTATTACCTGATATCAAGTTTATGATAATTTACTATCATTCTCCAAGATCCATCTGTCTTCTGTACCAGCCAAATAGACAAGTTGGGTAAGATGTGGTAGGAATCATATCTTGTATCTTTCAGGTCCTTAATAGTGGCAATAATCTCTGAAATTTCTCCAGGAACACATTGTGTTCTAAATCAGCAAGCAATATATGATGCTATTTCTTCCTTAGCCAGAATTTCCAGGTCCTAGAATCAAGGATTTTGAAAATGGGAGTGATTTCTCCTATTGTCATTCCTAATGATCCACAAGAGCAAGTTTTTCTTGACCCACAACTTTGGCCCTTCTAATTCCAAGGGAGGACTGCTTCCACCAACGGATGCTTCCACCAAGGGATACAACAGTGCTTTACTTAAATTGGTAACTGACAGACACCTGGCACTGTGGGCGCCTCCTGACCTTGATTCAAAAGGTAAAGAAGGGGTTTCTGAACTAACTGGGATGATTGATGTTTTCAAGTGGATATAGAGTTGCTACTACTGCATATTGGAGGTAAGGAGGCATTTACATGTAATTCAAGAGAATTCTGGGGCATTTCTTAGTATTCCAGGTCCTGCAATTAAAGTCAGTGAAAAATTTTAACAATCCAATACAGAAAGGACTATTATTACTCTGGACTCTTTAGGAATGAAGCTTTGAGTCACCCCACCTGGCAAGGAACCACAACCAGCTGAGGTACTTTGTAAGAGAAAAGGAAATATGGAATGGATAGAAGAAAGTAGTTATAAATATGGTAGAAGCATGTAGTCAATTGCAGAAACAAGGACTAAAACTGTTATTAATACTTGTTCCTGATTTTAAGATGACTATGTTTCAGTACATATCAACCAAATGTTTTCTCTTCACCTCTCCCACTTCCCTGCTAACTAACATAAGACATGGCGAATAGTAGTTAACTTTATGTCTCAGTATCTAAGACATTGAAGGAGGAATGTGACTCAGCAAGAAGAGAAATACACATCACCCCAGGACGAATAAAAGGAATTTGTATCCAGTTTGGAGAAGAAGGGTCAGGTGTTTTCAATTATACAAAAGATAGTTACATTATGTTAGGCTAAAGCACAGCTTTTCAATTTTCTTCATTTGGAAGGTCAGTAGGGTTAAAAAAGAAGTATACATCCACTTAGCCAAACCAGAACTGTTTCCCAAAATTCCCTTCCCTACATAGTTTCAGTTTACTTTGGGCTGAAGGAGATATTTTGCACAAGATTTGGAAGGCGGAATGAACTGACAGACGTATATGTATGCTCAGAAGGTCAGTGCAGGGCACTGTTGCAGGTCATGCACGTTGCCACTGATCTGCTGGCTCACCTGGCTGGCATGGGGCAGGGGCCAAGCTGACAGGTCCCACTGCCTCTCCTCCTTCAGGACCAAGTGCATATTTACCTGCTTGAGGAAGGAGCTAGCTTCCCCTGAAGGTCCCTTGCATCACCAAACCTGGACCCATGGAGGTAATGAGACACTGATGCATGATCTAGCCTATCCTGTGGGCTCCAGCACATCCTCACAGGTTCTCGTTTGCCCTCGCTGGCCCCTGGTTCACGCTCATCTTTCCTTCTTGACCACTACACTGCTGCTTCAGGCTCTTGCAATATACACTGAAGTAACAGCATTTCATACACTGTTTTCCCAGCTCCCACAATTGCAATGCATTCAAATCCCTACAATAAATCCCTTATTACATAGCACTCCTAGCATTTCTGCTTCTCTGATCTACCCTAACAGAAGGGTACACAGATCTAAGTGGCAAAGCTAGAGCACACACCTAGTTCATTTCGCATACTAATTCCAGGTGCCTTGCACTAAACAACTGCTGCCTCCACCATAATAACTCAGGGCCATGTAACTGGAGGGTGGTGGTGGTGGTCTGAAATAAGGTGTTGGCCATCACTCTTCCTCTCACGAAGAGCTACAAAATAGTAAGATGATTGAATGCCTGGTCTGAAATGTGCAGATTAATGAACTGAACTCAGCCTGCAGGGGACGTCTCTGGGAGCAGGTCCCATCCCAGGGGTTTTCTTCAACTTTGGCCTATTCAGCACTTTTAGCTGTGAATTGCATAATAAAGACAAAAGGTGTGTTGATCAAATTTTCAGATGATATAAGGGTGGGCCAGCTAGCAAATACACTGAGTGATAGAATCAAGAATCCAAAAGATGTGACAGAATGAATAATGACTAACAGCTAACAAGATGAAATTTAACAGGGATAGATAGCAAGTTTTACCCTGCCCAGTCCTGGCCTGGACAGAGGCAGGGCCTACAGCCCTCACTGCACTGCAGGATGGTGCTGGATATCACCGCAGCTCAGTGTGGGCAGGAGCACAAGACGTTGATGAGAGGTTTGCTTCAAGGGAACACTCCTGAGTTCAAAAATCATCTCCAAAAATACAGACTTAGAGAGACTTGGCTTAATAGCACTCTTTGTGAAAAAGACATCGAACTCAATATCAATCAATGTTGTATGTTAAAGTATTCATTAGCACTTGGGCTTCATTATTCAAAGTACAGTGTTTCAGTACAGGCTGAAGGTAATCTTCCAACTTTGCCCTGCTGAAAATCAAATAGCTGAAGTTTGGGGCACGATGCTGAAAGCCACACTTTAGTGACAAACTAGGGTTTGACGAATGTGATGAAGGTGTATCAGAAAGTCATATGAAAAACATATTAAAGAGAGTGATCATAAGAGTTGGCTTGAAATAATTTAGCATTTTCACATAGAAAACAAAGAATTTTATTTGGACTTTGAGATGACGGATGGACAGAAACAGCAGAAAGAAACAGTTCTGCTCACTATAAAGATGAAGCATATAATGAAGAAGTTCCCTCTGGACTCTGGAGCCAAATCACTTAGGTAGTGCTCACGACCCACTCCCCAGCCATGTGACTGTGAGCAAGTCATTCAGTTTCTCTAGCCTCAGCTTTCTTATTTATAAAATGGGAAGAACAAGGGTATCTGCCTCATACATTTGTCATGGGGCTTAAATAGAATGATAAACCAATAGTATTCACCTCATGTTGGCTGTTGTGAAGCAACATACACCTGTAAAGCATTTATAAGAGGTTACATGATCAGAAGTCAATAAATATTCACCAGTTTTATTATGATAAGGAAGCACATTGTGATGAATATAGCTTTCCCCAAATAGAACACCCTGCAATATGAGCAGACTTCATCCTGCATCTGAATGTGTTCAAGCTAAGACAAGGTGGTCATTGATCAGGGAAATTGTAGACGGGTGTTTCTCAAACCTTAATGTACATGTGAATCTCCTTTGCATCTTATTAAAATGAGAGTTCTTATTCAGCAGGTCCAGGGTGGGGCCTGATGCTCTGCATTTCTAGTTTGCCCCCAGGTACCACACTCTGAGTAACCATATTGGAGGGGGAATTTTACACTGAGTGTGAAGAAGGGCCCTAATATCCCTTCCATTCTAGAACATGCAGATTTTGTGATGTTATAAATCTGTGAATGGTAATTATGTTTAAGTCACATTGGAACTGAGTTATCTAGAGCAAATGACCTAATCTTTTACCTTGCTTTGATACATTCTGCAAAGCACTTTTTAAGCAATGAGTGCTTTTTACAGCAGAATACAAAGTCCTCAGATGGAAGCTGAGCTACTTCAACAGAGGGTTTCATTTCCTAATTGGCTAAACATCTGTTCCAGTTCTGAGCACAGATTTATCTTTATCAAATACTGATTGGTCTCTGGCTCCTGCCGGCTGCTGTGTCCTGGTGAGTCAGAGAACAAAGTAGGGCAGCTGCAGGAAGTCAGGAAGCCTCAGGAGGAAGGCGGTGGAGGGCCGGAGAAGCAGAAAAGAGAGACAGACGCTCACGTTCATGGCAGAAACAAGCAGCAGAAAACTCTGCTAGCTTCAGAGCTGGATAGAACCAGGTCCAGAGCTAAGAAAATTTTAAAGATCACTGATCCATTGTCTTTGGTTTTCAAATAGTGAAACGAAGGTTTTGTAAGAGGCTGTGACTTACATGCAGGTAGCATCAGAACCGGAAACCAGGCCACCTGGGTCCTGGTTCAGTGCCCACCCCTTGGCCCACACCTGCCTCCCACCTCCTCCTGAGGACTCCTGCCCTGAGGGGTGCTGCTCAGTCCACATGATTTCTTTTCTGCTTCTGTTGCCCTCCAAGGTAAGGAGGGTTGAGGAAGTTTCCAAGGAGACAGAGACCAGTAAACTATTGTTCACTCAGGTTAATTTCTCAGGACAAAATTGTTCCAAAAGATCTAAAAAGTATTTCCATATCATTCAACTTGCTCTCTGTCTCTGCTTTATGAACACACACATTAAACAGCAAATGTAACGCAAACACCCACGGCCTGGACACCTTCTCAAGAGCCAAGGGCCAGAGTCAAGCCATGGTTCTCAATTTCTCCCCTGTGGGTCTTGGGTTCTCTCCTGTAACCTCTTCCATTTGTGCACTGTCCTCCTAATAAGAATCATAATTAAAAGGGGCAAACCCATTCTTCTTTTTGTGAGGACCAGGTCATGAAACAGCAACGGGATGATGTGGAAGCTGTGGAGAAGAGGGAAGAAGCTGGGGCATTACACGGAACTACAACAGACCTGGAAATCCCCCTTGCCCCCAAACCGCACATCTTCCTGCTGGTTGAGAACTTGGCAATTCTTGGGAGAGCACCAAAGTCATTCATTCTTACTAGCATGGAATGCCTAGCCTCAAGGCCTATCCTGAGACGCTGGCCTATAGGGTAAACTGGACTTAGCTACTAGGCTTCTTCTACACAGAGAGGTTGATTGTTTCAATTTATCTACAATTCCCTGATAACCTACAAATAGAGTTTTCCATGCCTGGCTTTCTTCAACCTGTGCAGCCATTTAGGACTGAAATTTCATCTCTGTGGATGACCTGATCTCCAACCTTGACCCTGTGACCCCACTTCTCACTTTACCAATTTGCTAGGGGAAAAAAAAGTAAGTGTAGTACCACCCATCACTCAAACAAGAGAAGATGCATTATTGTTTGCCATTAATAAATTTGTAGCAACAGATATATTACACATATCAGCAAAAGAAGGGCCCTAACTAGCGATGTTTTGAGAGGCTTCCAGGATCATGCATTTATTAGCTGGTATGACAGAGCATTGGTGGTCCAGCCTCCAGAGTACAGCCAAAATCAGGAACCCAGAGGCAGCTACTCATTGTGAGGTGACATATGGTCCTCTGTATTTAGCTGTTTGGGTAACTTTTCAGTTTCTATGGAACTGAGGGGTTGCCACTCATTTGCAAATCTACCTGCATCTATGACACACACAGTGAAGACAACTACAGGCAGCAGGAACAGGCTGAGCAAGCTATTGGCATTGTGACACTAATTATCACCTAGGAGGCATTTGAAAAACAGACAGGGTCAAGGGAATGACACATTGCTCTTCCCTTTTTGCTGAGACTTCTCTCCAACATCACTTTAAATTGCAAACCACTTCCATGTTTAGACCAATGCACTAGAGGAAGTGGCAGAGTAAACATTTTACCCTACAAGCTTATAATGATAACTATGTTAAGCACTGGAAACAGATCACATGGACTACACAACCACAACCTAGTTGGTAAGTCCTGTTGTCAGCCTGTAGTCCTATGTCTGTCAGCCCATCTTCGGCATTAATGTCACAACGCCAATAACTGAGTCAGTGTCAGAACACAGCTCCCCACAGAGAGGAGAGGTCCTCAGAGGTTGAGTGAAAGAAGTATGCATCTCAAGACTACAGCTGGCGTCAGTATTTAAGCATTCCCTTCTGGGTATGCCTTGAAAGGCATGGAGATCTGGGTACCTTTCTCACTCTCTCTCAGGACAGGCTAAGTCCTGGAGAATGACCACAGAAGAGGAAGACTGGAATGATCTATGTGAAATGACCACTCTGGTTTCGCTTGTAGCTGCAAAGTTAGAACTAAGAGCTCTCTTCTCCATATTTGCATGCAATTTTCCGAGCTTGCTTTAATGGATATGACATTTCATTAATTCTGATTCATTGTGTACTCAAGCCAAAACACATGCAGTTTAGTTCCACTTACTGACAGAAAATAGAAGCTGAAAAATTCTAAGTCAGAGCAATAAGTGAAGGTGTGTAATTACTCATTACCCAATCAGCTACCAGGTTCATGGGGCAAGAATGGTTTGGAGATAAATTGCAACTTTTGTGAGTGAATCTGACAGGCTGGGTTACTAGGTGTGTTTCTTTTGATTAATGACACAAGGGAGAAAGGTTTAGAAAAGGTGTTTCCACTGATTCCGCTACTTCTAGGTTGACCCTTAAAATGTTTCTACCATTTACCAAGGAAAACATAAATTATAGTGAGCGAAGTGTGAATTTAGTAAAAACATACAAAAATACTACATCCATAACTTCTCTGCTCTAATTAAAAAGACACTCCAAATGATAAGTCTTAGGATGCTGCCAGAATGGGTCATTCGGCTACAGATCGCAACTTTATCAGAAAATGTACTTCCTAAAATAAATAACGAGCACAGTTGGAGCTATTTATTGTTGTCAATTAACATAAGAGTTTGAATACAGCCCAATTGCTGCATGAGTTCTGACATCCTTCAATATTTTTCTAGTTGTTATTATATATCAGTATTTTAATATATGTTAATAAATTATTCTAATTTATTTTTCTCATTTTTCTAACTCTCAGTTTCCTAAGTGTAAAGCAGGCATTTGGCTGGGAACTTATGAATGGGACCCAGAGAACCCTTTCCAGGTCTCTTCCCTCTAATAGCACCCTGTTTAGATGTCTTGGTAAAATAATCACAAACAAACAAACAAACCACTAAGGAGCAGAACCTGAGAGTGTCCAGTGAACTGACACATAGAAGGTCACAGATAGGGCTGAGATGCAGGGAGGAGTCTTGTGCACTGGGGTTTGTTCAGGAAGATTTCACGAAGGAGGCAAGGCTTGCACAGGACTGTGAAGATGAGCTCTGCTTCAGAGAGGACACCTTGAACAGTACAGCGGCAGAAATGACCTTGACTTGGATGAAAGGAAGTATGCCAGTAAGGTGACAGTAAGAGGCTTCATACAGATCAAATGGGGCCCCACTGGGTCCAAAGAGAGGGATGGAGGGAGCTTCTGGATGTGAAGACAATGAATTTAATGCAGAGCCATAGGAGTTTGACTCAAGGCAGTGACACTCTACATGATTCTTCAGAAACATTGGTCCCAAGCACTCTCCATGAAAGGTTGGAGTAGAGGGAGAATAGAGCCATGAAGATCCATTATGCATTCATGATAGTTGGGAGATGACAAGAGCCTGAACTAGAGGGGTGGTAAAGGGAAAAGAGAGGTGGCAACAGGAAGTTGTGGAAAGGACACATGTCCAGATCTGGGGACTGGATGGATAGGTATATGGGGTGAAGAATGGAGATGACCCAGGAAGTCAGAAAGAAGAACCAGCTTTAAGGTAAAATAATGAACTCTTTGCAAGGAGATGTGCTACAGAGAATGACAATGTGGGAAAGTTATGCAAATAGACATTTGGGGCAGGAAGCTGGGGATGTGGCACTGGAACAGACATGAGCACCCAGCTCTGGGTTTGGAGCATAGACAGTGACTAGCTCTGCATGGTTAAAGTTGAGTCCACCACCAAGCACACTTCCCTCAATACTCTTGCTGAAATCAACACTACATGTATTCTACATGAGTAGGAGCTCTTTGCTCAACCCTTCCTTACTATGCAGCCCTCGTTCTGAACATACACAGGACCGGCAACCAGGAAGGACGTCAGCATCTATTTATGGAGGACAAGAGCCATATGTGGAGAGAAAGAGTCTTGTTCCTATTCTATTGAGAAAGTCCAACAGATGGTATGATGGGGCATAGGTGGCCTAAGGAGTCACTATCACTGATTTGTGATGAATGCAGTCATCAACTTTGAGAGTCACAGGATGCTTAGAGAGCATTCAATAAGGTGTTCATAAACATTTTTAGCTTTATTTTCAAAAATAAAAACTTACATGGAAATTTAAACAGCTAAGAGGCTCCTGTTGGGGACCAGGGGTGGGAGGTGTGCAGGAGACCCGAGACACCTTCAAGAAGTACTGTTTGTTTGAGTAAAGATGTCTTATCCTATAAATGGGTATACTGAAGCCCAGATTGGAGAGCCCAGAAAACACAGCCATACTGGGACTGTGACATAGGACAGCAGGCCCCCGGGCTGCGACTGCCACAGTGCTCCAGAGAAAGACGAAGGGCCCCAACCCCACTCTGCATTACATCATCCTAGGATTAATATATAACAGAATGTTATTGAATGTCTGCTTAGTAACAAAAACACCCGGACCCCCTTAGTATTTTGCAGTTAAAAAAAAAAAGAAAAGAAAATCTATAAAAACACATTAAGTATCTTTACCAACCACAAAAATATTTAAAAACAGGAAGGAGCTCATCCTCAGAGATGGGGCAGAGGCCAAAAGACGGAGTGCTAGGTAAGGGCAGGGACCCTGGGCTCAAGTCCTCCTCCAGTGCTAGATCCGAAGGTGAAGCCATGTCCACAGAACCCACCAACTGTACCCAGAGCAGGGGCCATACCTCTTCTGGGTCCTTTAACCTCACCAAGTTATTCTTAGCATTCAGCTTCGAAGTAGTCTTTGCACATTTCATAGAACTCTCCCTACAGAAACCCTGCTCCAAATCTCATCCCTACAAAGGGTTCTTCAGAGCCTAGTGCTGCATAGCTCTGGCTTCAGGGACAGGCTTCCTGGGGCCTTCTCCCATCTTGAGAAGAAAGCAAAAGTCTAATTTGCTGTGAACGGTCATGAGCAATAAAACATTCATTAACTTTAATTGTAAACACTTTAAGGCCCAATCATTGTAATGAAAGGATAAATTGAAAAATCAAGAGTTAAGTACCCTTTTAAAATTTCATATCATCTATCTTCACCTGGCCTCTTAAACCAGACAAAGTCAGATTAAACAATGCACAGAGTACACACCCCTAAATCCATCTGACAAAACCTTACCCAACTTTCAAGGCCAAGCTCAGACAGATAGCTTCTTTGAAACATCCCTCAACTGCAAGAAATGTGCCCACTCATGATAGCCAAAAACACTTTTCTCGTGCTCCTAATCATGGCACTTGTTTTTGTCTTGCAATGTAGTTTATTTGCTCCGACTAGACTGAGTTACTTGCCAACAGGTATCACATCTCGAACAACCCTACCATTTCCCAAACAGCAATAGTGTCTCCTGCCCGCAATTGCTCCAAAATAACTGTAGATGGATTGAATGAATGGTTTGATTTTTTTTTTGAAAATTCATTATGAGATACTCAAAAATGCATTATTTTTTAACTTATATATGACACTGGATTATATATTATGCTGAAGAATTCTAGTGGCAGATATATCATTTTGCTAAACAATCTTGCACCTGACACTGTCCAGTTATCTGTATATTTGTTACCTTGATATTTGCATACTGCAGGAGAGTACCTGTGTTAAGAAACCCAATTTTACACTTTACTATAAATCTTTTTTTGTCTCTGCCTAGGACAGGGGTGGGGAAACTTTTCATGTTGGAAGTATGCATTAATTTAGCTGTAATCAAATAAGGCTGCATTCAAGAAATTTCAATTAGATCATTAAATATGAAATGTCTGATTTTGATCAAAACTGTAGTTTATTATATCTCAAACAAGAAGCAGTACAATTAATCCAAATATATGCCTAAACTATCACAGTTTTGCCATCTTAACACTAGCTTGTTTATGCCAGCAGCAAAGAAGCCTAGAGACCAAGTGGTGATAACATCGCCAAAGGCATTTTCCACAGCTTGCTGAGAATGGAATATTTTTCCCTGCAAGAAGTGGTCCAAACCCGGGAAAAAGTGGTGATCAGTTGGTGCAAGGTCTGGTGAATATGGTGGATGGTAGAGAGTTTCCAAGTCCAGCTTCTGTAGTTTGAGCAGCATTGTTTGTGCAACATGTGATCCAGTGTTGCCTTACAAGAGAATTGGCCTGTCTCTATTGACCAATCTCAGCTGCTTAATGGCAAGCATCCTCATCATTTCATCCAACTGGTTGCAGCAGGAATCTGCTGTAATCGATTGACCAGGTTTCATAAAGCTGTAGAGGATAATACCAGCACTGGACCACCAAACAGACACCATTAGCTTTCTTTGATGAATAATCAGTTTTGCACTGTGTTTCAGTACTTCATCTTTATCCAAACACTGTGCTGAATGCTTGAAATTGTGAAAAAGAATCCATTTTTCATCATATGTAACAATACAGTATAGAAATGGTTTGCCTTTTGTCATGACAGCAAAGAAATGAAAGCTTCTAGATGATTTCTCTTCTGATGTTCATTTAATTCATGTGGAACCCATCTATCCAGCTTCTTTTACCTTGCCAATTTGTGTCAAATGGTCCAATACTATTGGAATAGTAATGTCAAACCTTGCTCCTAATTCAAGCATAGGTTGTGATGAATTTGCTTCTATTACACCTTTCAGCTCATCATTATCCACCTTGGTCTCAGATTGCCCACATGGCTCATTTTCAAGATTAAAGTTACCAAAATGGAACTTCTCAAACCATCGATGTACCATGCATTCATTAGCCACATCCTTCCCAAACATTTTGTTGATATTTCAAGCTGTCTGCATTGTATCAGTTCCATGATGGAACTCATATTCCAAAATAACACAAATTTTTGACTTATCCATGGTTTCACAAAAATTGCTCTAAGAAATTTGAAAGGTAATCACAAGCCAAAACATGTGTTTTCAAGACTGAGGATGTACCTTCACAATAAAAATAGAATAAAAAGTGTCAAGGCCAGGCGTGGTGGCTCACACCTATAATCTTAGCACTCTGGGAGGCCAAGGCAAGATGATCGTTTGAGCTCAGGAGTTCGAGACCAGCCTGAGCAAGAGCAAGACTCCATCTCTACTAAAAAATAAAAAGAAATTAGCTAGACAACTAAAAATATATAGAAAAAATTAGCCGGGTATGGTGGTGCATGCCTGTGTAGTCCCAGCTGCTCGGGAGGCTGAGACAGTAGGATTGCTTAAACCCAGGAGTTTGAGGTTGCTGTGAGCTAGGCTGACGCCACGGCAGTCTAGCCCAGGCAACGAGTGAGATTCTATGTCAAAAAAAAAAAATAAGTGTCAAAATGAAATATCAGAAATACTGTCAAACAGTACTTATGGAAATTGGACATTTCATATTTAATAAACCTAATACTTAAAAATATGCATTATTTTGTAAAAATCCAACTATGTACTTAATAATTTCAAAAAATGAAAATTATTTGTTCATTTTAAAGTTAACTAACATTTTAATTACTTTGTTGTGGCTTTTTTTGGGAAAGCATGGATATTTGGTTGCAGCATGGAGGTCCCCAGTTTCAGCTGATCCTCTAGATGGGTATCAGTCATTCATGACCTTCAGGGCCTCTTGATTGGGTTAGGTAGGAGAATGTAGATTTGCAGCAATAAGTGATTGAAAAGCATTTTTAGAGCATATTGCCTAGGGTGTGGGTATTCTGCATTTTTCTATATTTCAATTGGATCTTTCTTAGCATCAAACAATAACTTTAAAATGTCATCTACTAAGAGCTCGATCAATTCCATCTGTAGTTCTTTAAGTACATTGGTGATATCAACTAGGTGAGGCTAAAATGCTAATTTGAGTAATTGGAGTGTGATGTCATGATCCTCAAAGTCTTGAAATAACCTTTTATTATATTCGCCAATTAATAGGACTATAACAGCTGCATATTCTTCATTGATTCTCATGTATCATCTTGCTCATCAGTGACTTTTGCTAACTGGGGACAAAATTTCCTTTTGAAGAAGTGTTTCAAAAACAGATAGATTTTTTTGAAATTCTTCGATATTTTTTGGCTACATATCATATATGGACTTAGTTTTACCTTGCAAAGAAATAGTCAAGTCATTTTGATTTGACATGATATCACACAGAAATGCTGCATTCCTATAGAAATCTTCTTTCAACAATTCACATTGCTGATTCTGTTCTTCACAAAATTTAACTATCTGTTCTCACAGAGATAAAATTTTGGCTAACACCTGTCCCTGTGATAGCCAACACTTTAGAATAATATAGCAAATCCACACTGAATACCTCATCGTTCTATGTAAGCATGTTACAAAACTGATGATGCTGTGTTGCATTTGTAGGAATATAGTTAACAATACTTATAACTTGTGGCAACGTGTCACTTAAATAGTAGCTTTAGTATAGAGATTTTGCTGATGCAAGATACAATGAAAGGAAATGAAAGCATCTGGATCTATTAATACTTTTTTTATCTATGCAATAAACCCTTCACGTTTTCCTCTCATGGAAGGTGTGCCTCACTAAATGTACATACACTCACTAAATTTACCAAATTCAGTCCAACTTCATGACATTTATCTTGAAAGTTGTTGAAGATATCTGTTCCCTGTGGTCTATTCACAAGTGTCTAAAGCAAGTAACTCTTTGTAGCAAAGAAAATCTTCTGTTATGACCCAAATGAAGTATAAAATCTGCCCTGAGTCAGTAGTATCAGTTGATTCATCCAAAGCGATTGAATAATATACATTTTCCTTTTGAAATATTGCATGAAGTTGTTCTGTTAAATTGAAGCCTAATTCATGCTGCTGATTAGTTAGGTTTCTCCTTAAAAGAGGCAGTTGTTTGTCTTTTGAAATGTTATTGGGGTCTAAGCACCCTACATCTTCGACAATGCATTCTTTCACAATTTCTACATCACTGAAGGGCTTCCCTTTTTTCCCCCTGAGTATATAAGCTACCTTATAAGGTATTTCAGTGGCATTATTTCCAGGTCTTATTGCTGCTTGAGAGAATTGTCTTTGCTTTTGCTTTTCATCTTTTAATTTCTGCAATACAACCTTTCACACCTCTCCCTCTAAAATATTTGTGATCCTTATGAGAGTTATAGTGAGCATTGAATATCTTTAATGTTGATATTGCAGTATCAGAAAGCAAGCAAATAATTTTATCTTTAGCAAAAATAATATTGCAATTCCCAAACCTCATTTAAAAATCTGTTTTATTCCTTCAGTGTTCTCTTGGTCTTCCCTGACATGATGGGCTGTTAAGCAGACAGAATTTAAAAAATACTGTTGAGCTGTGCAACTATTCACAAATTCCACTTCAAACAGAAATGAAGTACACCACTGTCAAAAGCTAATAACAGACTGGCATACTAGACCCCCATAAACTCTCGCCAACCAGCCTCATGCAGTAGTGGCGCCAATCAGACAGAGGAAGTTAGAACTAAATCATGAGCGTAGCAGCTGTCAAGTTAGCCCCTTATGGCTTACTAATGTTCTAATTGTGCCAGTCAATTTGGGAGGATTATTTTGATGAAAGACTTTTTATTGTTTGCTATGTTAAATACATTCATTTTTAAAATAAAGTAAAAATATAAAAGATGAACAAAAGTGTATTAATAAAAATAAAAGGATTTGTTCTGTAAAATTTGGATTCAGTCAAAAGGCCACACTTAAGGACCTAGAAGGCTGTATGTGGCCTTAAGGCCACAGGTTCCCCACGCCTGGCCTAAGATAATGTTTTAGTTCTTTTTATACTAGATTTTTGGAAAAGTCATAGTCTATGTCTTCTAAGAAATGAGAAGATTTGAGACAAATGTTTAAAATATGTCTTCTGACCCCAATGCATGCATCCAAGTCATCAAAACAGTTCATTGCAATCACTTTTCTATGGGTAATATTAAGTGGGAATATGCCCCAGAGCTGGGGTCTTATCCTCTCAGTGAAATCAAATGTCACAAGTCACATAATTCCTTCTTTATTCTTACTATGATTAGAATAGTAATTGAAAACTGTCACTCCATCTATTGCAATATCTTTATTAGTCCAAATAATGACTCTGACTTTTTCTGACCGGCAACTACTAAAATTTATTATCCACAATGCCTAAACTGCATGATCCCCAACAAACCAGCTTACTTTTGTGCTGATATATCTAGGCCTATAGCAGTATAGTCAATGCACGTCATTCAGAATGACAATTCTGCTGCTTAGAAAAAAAGGTGTGATGGCTTTGTGATATATCTATTAATATTTGGGTAGGCAGCACTACAATACGTTTCCCAGAATTCCCTTTATTGTGTGTGTCTGGATAGACTGGACCACAAGGGAAATCCTCAGATTTTGGAGAAAGGGTAGAAGGAAAACAGTAGCCATTTATAGCACAGACATTGTTACTGATGTGCTGATTTGCCTCGGTGATGCAAAGCAGCATCAGGACCAAGTATATGTGTTTATGTCCACAACAAAGTGTCACAGTTTCTAAAGGATACCTTCCTCACAAAAGGGAAAGGCAAAAAGAACAGATACAGGTTTCAGTCTGTCATGGTGGGGATCCAGCTTATGTTTGCAGGGTTTCGGCTACACTGTGGTATTCCAGCCTGCCGGTGATCATTCTTTCCTGACTGTATGTCCTACAGACTTCAAGCTCCAGCATGAGAGTTGAAGACAGCCTTACAAGGACTGCTTAACCAGCCACAATTATAAAAGCCAATACCCTATAGTAAGTCTACAGATCGATGATTGATAAATGATAGATAGATGATAGATCAATTGATCTCCTACTGGCTGCACTGGTTCTGCTTCTCTGATTGAACCTCCACTGATATGGAAGCTTCCTTCAGAATTCTATGCTCATCATGGCCACATAGAGCCATATTTGTGTACACATCGTGCTGGCTCTCCTTTTGTATAGCATGTAAGTGAAAATGTGTAATCAGAAAAAGAAAGGAAAACTATTTAACTTCTATGTTCCTGATAGATACTTAAATTCTATTTTCTTAATGCACTTTGGAGAAAGTTATGGATTCAAACCCTGGCTCTGCAAATTGTTTTAAAGTGTGTAACCTTTGAATCAACACTACTTAACTTCTAATGCTCAGTTTTCTCATCAGTAAAATGGGGGGTAGTAATTTCCTTCCTTACAGAGCTAACATAAAGATTAAGTGCCACAAGTTCTAAGCGCATTGCTAAGCACAGAAGGCACTCCCATAACCTTCCTTTCTCATCTTCCAAGTCCCATCTATTGTTCCATTTGCTGCCTAAAGCCATTGCCAACAAACCCAGCCTGAAACAACCTTCTTCCTCCTTCCCTCCTATTCTACTGTGCCACCCATGTTAACACTTTATGTTCTATATTCTATGCACCCTGTCAGCTAGATTTTATGTTTTCAGATCAGAGAATGAGTGTTATGCTTTCATATTAATGAAAAGAATTGTATTTGCTTAGCACTTTACCTCTCATAATGCACTGTAACACACATTCCCTCATTGGAATCCCACAGTGAGCACAGTTAACACTTGTAGATACAATAAAAAGGGCAAAGTCTGTAATCAAGCTATATTTTCCAAAAGCATTAATCTTATTTCATTGCTTGTTGTCAGGAGCAATTTGAATGGCCAGGAACAAAGTAAAGCTACTAACAGATGGGCTAGTTATTAAGTAAGAAATGTTGGTGATTCAGCCAATACCTAACTTGACCCAAGGAAGTTGTCATTCACCCAGATTTTGGAAGGAAACAAATAATAAAAGGCTAGGATACAGAACACTTGATATAAGGATATTGCTGAATAGACTGTGACCTGTACCTCTTATAGGAAAATTCTGGGGAGCTGCAGAGTGTGGTATTATCTTCGTAACATTAATATCGGGTCCTCTAGGTGACCCAGTATCTATTACCAACTTCTTCCAAGGCAAAGATATCAACTTATCTGGGAGGTAGTAAGACCCCTTTAAAATGTCAAAACTTGTATAGATTTCCCTCTAAATTTTAATATTCACTGATTTATGAATTCTATTTTAAAAGGTCCTATGAATTGTACAATCGTTTTTAAATAATTTGGATTTTAGAAATCATCAATTTATCAACAAATTCATGCATTTCAAAGATTAATACATGGCTATGCAAGAGATTTTTTTTTTTTTTTTTAGCTACAGAAAATGCCAGAAGGGTATATGGATTTATAGACCTTGCTAAAGTTTCCATGTCTTTCTGGAGTCTCCACATCCTCACTGCAAACCAGTAGTCCAAGGCAAATTACCCTGACCTAAAGTGACTAAGAGGGAATGAGTGGAAATATACTCTTTAAGCCACTTAGAAGTGTTCGCATCAAAAGCCATTGAAAATGGATTAACCCCAGATTTGAAAGAATTGTTTGCCAGGGATCAAAGCCTGGTGTTAAGACTGAAACACAGACTAGGGGTAGATAGGCAATTTTCTCTATATGTAGTTGTAAAGACTAACATAGCCAAAGATTTGTACTAAGTGCAAATCTTATTTAATATCCTGTGAATGGTAATGAAAAGAAAGTCAGTGAAATCCTCGTGTTTCAATTGACTATAAGTCTTTTGGTGTTAAAACCAAAGTGATAGAAAACAGAAAGAAAATATTTGGAGGCTCCAGAAGTAGAATGTGGACATATAAATTCGGTGTGAAAAGTATTACATAATGCAGGCAGAGAAGTTATCTAAATGTTTCTTAAAGAGAGATGAACTCTGGCATACAAGCTATGTCTCAGCACAGGAACCTGGGGGTTTCCATAGAACATTCCTAAAATCCTTTAGCCTTCCAGACAGCTCTAGAAAAAAATAGTTGATAAAAAGTTGGGTTTTGTCAAAAAAGGACCTGGAATCAAAATAGAAAATAGACTGTGATCCAATCTGAAGTGTCTGAGGCATTCACATCTAGATATTGTTGGTGTTTATTGTCACCACCTTTGAAAATTAAAAATCCTAGGACTAGGTCAGATCAGTGAAAGGAGCCTAAAAGTTTCAGTCAGCCAGAAAAACCCGTATTTGGAAAAATCAGCCCTGCTAGCCCCATACCCCACTAGTATAACACATCCCATGGCTTCACTATCATATCAGCACTAATACATGTAAAATAAAAGTACATTTATTATATAGTGGCTAAAGCCTTTGATGAAACGATCTGCCTTTGGATATTCCTACTTAGCATACAGGATTGGTTTTTATCCCCCTGAAGAGACCAGACCCCTCGCCAAACCTCAAATAAGAAAGGCAGGTCACAATTCTCTCTCAGAGAAAGAACTACATTGGAAAGATTATTTTTAATTCCCCTGAGTCTTAACTTTCTTCTTGACAAACACCCTTCATCACAGGCCATTGTTTGCATAGGAAGTACATTGTCTCTCATGGCAGACAGAGAACAAGGCCTATTCAGATATGGAAAACAATGTGCATTCAAATTCCCATTGAACATAATCAAGAGGGCTTGTTTCATATTACAAGTGATGATTCTGAACCAACTCTGAGGTCTCTGGAGCATCTTCTTAGGCCTACTCAAGACACATGTGGTTTTGAGAGAGCTCATTAGATTACCCCATTTGACCCCTCAGCTTTTTCCGTGAGTACTCCACCATAAGTAACTCAGACCAAATCTTTTCAACGGCTGCTCTTCTCCAACTGGGCCAAGATACTCATTGGGAATATGACATTGCGAGCTAGTGACAAGTTTGACTGCTCAAATCTCACATTATGGCAAAAAAATATATTTACTGACAAAGGTGAAAGGTGATATAATTCAGCCCGAGTCTGTGCATCTAGAACTATGTCAGGGATTAGCAAGTTTAGAGAAGCGGGATGGAGGGAGGTAAGCACAAGGCAACTACATATAAACTTCTTGTCTCTATGCTATGAATACAAGGGTCTTCTAACTATAAAGTCCTCTCCCCAGATTTTTGGAGGTCACCAAAGTTATCGAGGACTCTAAAAGTCTTCTTATCTAATTCTCTATCCTTTTTCCAGCATCAATTATTTGTCACCTGAACACTAAATTCAGGGCCAGATCCCATCAGTGGAAGGACATGCCATCTAAGGCATGCTCAGAGAAGAAGTGTCTATAAGGCAGAGCTCAGGGAGGCCTGGTAATAATAATAGCTCAAGCAGGTGACTGCAAATTATTTGATGGATCTTGCTGAGATCTGTCTTTTCTTTTGGACCAATGTTCCATGAGAAGGTAAAATAATGGGAAACACATTCAATACAGGGACAAACATACTACTTTCCCAACTAGTTGGTTGCAGGATAACATAGTCTTGAAGGGAAAAAGAGGTCAATGAAGTATAGCCAGAAATAGCAGAGGAGGCAAGGGGTACAGGCTTCCTTGCTTTGCACTAGTAGTGGTGAAAAGAAGTAAGAATGTGTATTATTCAGTGTCTTACCCAGCAACAGGTGAATTCAAATTGGGTAATTAAAGGAGTGATTAATAAAGAAACTAACTGCAAGAGTGCAGGCAGAATGCAGGAAAGACACACAGGATGTTGTAGTACCCTGAAGCTGAGAGCAAGTTTTCCCATCCCTAGACCTGAAGCAACCAGGAGAGAGGGAACAGGTTGCGGACCTGGAGAAAGAGAAGCAGTGTGGAGAAGCTGCCTAGCAGGAGCTGTGACCTTTCCACTCAAGACCAACCAACCTCAGGTGACCTACAGGGCAGAAGGAAATAATACCCACAGCAATCTGCAGAACTCCTTCTTGGGTCCCCACTGGCTGAATCCAGCCAAAACACAGAAGGCATGGGAGCCAGGGGAGAAGCCAGCCTCCAGGAGCACAGAGCAGGGATGAGGAGGAGAATGCATCTGGAAAGCCAACTGGAAGTTATCCAGCGTAGGGATCAGTGAATGATCATCTATAAAAAAATCCTCAGATAATTATGATCATTCTGATGGTGGTAACGATGCTAATGACTCTGACTTGAAACCTACGTTGGTATTATACAAACATTAACTCAATTAATCAATATTTTATTTTTAGGTATTATGGATACATAATAGTTGTGCATATTTATGGGGTACATGTGAATTTTCATACAAGCTTACAATGTGTAATGATCAAATCAGGATAATTGGGGTATCCATCACTTCAACCATTTATCATTGCTTTGTGTTAGGAACATTCCAGTTCTACTTTTTTAGTTATTTTGAAATATATAATTATTGCTAACTACAGTCACCCTATTGTGCTACCAAACATCAGATCTTATTCCTTCTAACTATATATTTGTACCTATTAACCATCCCTCTTTATCCCTCCCCCCCCACTACCCTTTCCAGCCTCTGGTAATCATCATTCTACTCTCTATCTCCATGAGTTAAGTTACTTTTTTATTTTTTTAGGTCTTACATATTAATGAGAACATGTGACATTTATCTTTCTGTGCCTGACCTATTTCACTTAACATAATGTCCTCCAGTTCCATCCATGTTGTTGCTAATCAGTTTTTCTTAAGCTCAGCTGGCTGAGTTGCTACCTTCTTCCTCGCTGACTAACTCCTTCCCTGAAGTAGCTCAGGGCCCTCAATGCTTGGGACCACATATTTATCAGGCAGAGGAACTACACTTACAAATTAGAAGCGAGCCTCACACAGCTAGGAACAAATGCAGGAAATTAGACTGCATCAACCACAGTCCAGGTCACCAGCCTCAATGCAGGACAGCCCTGCACAGGAGCACTGGTTTAAAACCTCCAAATATCTGCTGCCACTGTAGAGAATGTATTTGTTCACTTTAGTACCAAAAAAAAAAAAAAAACTATTCTAGACCGTTTCTTGCACATTCACTCCTTTAAATAATATTAATATGTCCTGGGCCACAAAGCCCCAAAGACCAGTGACAGATCGGTGGACCACATCATGTGACTATGGTTCCTATGTGGGAAACAACAGTAGTGAATAGACACCACACTGTTGAAAAGTTAATTTCAGAGCCAGATTGCAGGTTGCCAGAAGTGAAATCCTGATATTTTATAGCAAGAGCTATAATAAAGTTCCAACCCCCTTTAGAGCAGGGCGTAGGAGACCTCAAGCGAGGAAAGAGTGACAGCCAAGGCTGGATGATGAGAGGCTCTTCTAGGCAAAGCAGCAGATTCCACTTCTTATGTATCTGAAAAGAAAAGTCTTGGAGTGACTTAAATGAGGTTGTGCAGGAAGTCAAAGAAGAGCCACTTGAACTCAAGATGGCTGGTCTTTTTATTCCCTTATTTCATAAACACCTTTTGGGCTTCTTCTGCAATGGGCCAAGAATGGTACATATTGTTATGACTAGAGGTACAGATTAATGAATCCTAGCCACAGTATAAACTGTGACAACTCTGAAAGATGCAATTTACATCATCCCCCAAATCCCTGGACCATATTTGGTCCCATGTTTATGGCTTTAATAGCCTGCATACTCACTGAGCTACAGAATATCATAAACTTCTTTTCAAATGAGAAAGATCATAATTGTTCTCAAAAGCAAATATTCAATTCTGAAATTAGACTTGCTTGACAATTTAGATGGATTTTTCATTGCCTTATGCTTTCAGTTTCCATGAAAAACTTTCTTACTCAGTCTCTAGAGATTCCAAGCTTTCACCATATTGCCCCCAAAATTATTAACATTTTAATCTTGCTTTAATTAACTCTTGCTCCAATGGGATAAAACTGACAGGATTTGAGTTTGCAAACCAGAAGCTGAAAATCTGGCTTACTTGATTAGCAGCTCAAAACAACTGTGGAGACAAGGGCAAACCTCCAAGCAAATACAACCACAATGAGAGGATCTGTATGAAAACTCTGTCAGTTCTTCCTCTCCATCCCCCTCCCCCCACCATCACCTCCCCAAGCTCTGTCCTTCATCATTACATATTTGAGAGAAGCTATGTCCCAATACCTGAGGTCAGGAGAATTCCACCTGATAGGGAAGGGCACCAAAATGTTATCTATCTCTCAAAAGCTGGAGAAGCTAACACAGTTCTTCAAAAGATGTAAGGTATTAAAAGCGTTGACGCTCTCTTCTCCACTTAGCTTTCAGCATACTGCATACTCTTGTCTCTTATTTCAGTGGTATTTTCCTGTTAGTCTCCTTTGCTGGTACCATTAATTCTCCCTGGCATCTTATTGCCTGTGTGTCTTAGGGTGCATTCCTTGGTTTCTCCTTCTCTCTCCCCTCCCCCCCCGCTCTCTTTCTCCCCTCATTCCCTTGGTGACCTCATTATTCTTCTTGCTTTAAATAGCATCTTTATATCAATGACTTCTAAATCTATATCTTCAGCCTAGACATTATTCCTGGTATAATACCCCACCCCAGACACCCCAGGTAGCTAGCTGACTGTGTGGCTCCTAAAATTACCTTCAAAATTGTCTTCAAATGACACTTCTTTATAGAACTGCTTAATTTAAAATTGCATTCCCCTGCTGTTGCCAAGAGATCAGAAATTAGACAAGGATGTCCAATATCATTATTTCTATTCAACATTGTACTAGAAGTTCCAGCCAGGAAAATAAGACAAGAACACCATTCCTATTTAATGTAGTACTAGAAGTCCTAGCCAGAGCAACCAGGCAAGAGAAAGAAATAAAAGACATCCAAGTTGAAAAAGAAGTCAAACTCTCCCTGTTCACTGATGATATGATCTTATATCTAGAAAACCCTAAAGATCCACAAAAAAAAAAAAAACCTCTAAGATTTGATAAATGAATTCAGTAAAGTTTTAGGACACAAATTCAACGTACAAAAATAAATAGTGGTTCTATACACCAATAAATATGAAGCTGAGAACAAAATCAAGAAGACAATTTCATTTATAACAGATATAAAAATATCTTGCAATATATTTAAACAAGTAGGTAAAAGATTTCTACAAGGAAAACTATAAAACATTGATAAAAGAAATTGTAGATGACAAACAAATGGATAAACACCCAGGTTTATGGACTGAAAGAATATCATTAAAATGACCACACTGCCCAAAGCAATTTACAGACTCAATAATATCAGTATCAAAATACCAATGTCATTTTTTACAGAATTATTTTAAAAATCCTAATATTCATACAGAACCAAAAAAGAACCCAAATAGCCAAAGCAATCCTAAGCAAAAGGAATGAAGCTGGCAGTATCATATTACCTGTCTTCAAATTATACTGCATGGCTATAGTAATCAAAACAGCTAGGTACTGGTGTAAAAACAGACACACACATATCAATGAAACAAAGTAAAGAATCCAGAAATAAATCCACATATATAGAGCCAACTGATATTTGACAAAGTTGACAAGAACATACACTAGGGCAAGGATGCCTTATTCAATAAATGCTGCTGGAAAAATTGGATGTTTACAGACAGAAGAATGAAACTGGACCCCTATCAGTCACTATCTACAAAAATCAACTCAAGATAGATTAAAAGCTTAAATATAAGACCTGAAACTATACAAATACTAGAAGAAAGCCTAAGGAAAACTCTTCTGGACATTGATCTAGGCAAAGAATTCATGACTAAGACCCCAAAAGCATAGTCAAAAAAAACAAAAAATTGACAAATGGGACTTAATTAAACTAAAAAGCTTCTGCATAACAAAAGAAATAATCAATAGAGTGAACAGATATTCTGCAGAGTGGCAGATAATATTTGTAAACTTTGCATCCAACAGGGGAATAATATCCAAAATTGTAAAGGAACTCAACAACAAAAATAATCTCATTTAAAAATGGGCAAAGGAATCTCCAAATTCTTTTCCACAAAGGTTGCACCAATTTGCAATCCCACCAGCAGTGTAAGAGTGTTCCTGTCTCTCCACATACTCTCCAGCATTTGTTGTTTTGGGATTTTTTGATAGAGGCCAATCTCACTGGGGTTGGGTTATTTGGGGATGGGTATTAGGGGTCTCAGTGGGGGGTGAAAATCCTCTAAAACTGATTTATGTGAATAGCTGTACAACTTGGTAAATTTACTAATAACCATTTACTTGTACACTTAAAAAAAAAGAATATAAGCTATAAAATAAAAAAATGGGCAAAGGACACAAATAGACATTTTTCAAAAGAAGACATACAAGTGGTCAATGGGTATATGTAAAAATATTCAACATCACTAATCATCAGAGAAATTCAATCTAAAACCACAAGGAGATATCATCTAACACCAGTCAGAATGGCTATTATTAAAAAGCCAATAAGTTAGTGAGGATATGGAAAAAAGGGAACACTTATACACTGTTGGTGGGAATGTAAATTAGAACAACCTCTGTGGAAAACACTATAGGGATGTCTCAAAGAATTAAAAATACAACTACCATTTGATCCAGCAATCTCACTACTGGGTATCTACCCAAAGGAAAAGAACTCATATCAAAAAGATATTCACACTCATATGTTTATCACTGCAGTATTCACAACAGCAAAGACATGGAATCAACCTAAGTGTCCATCAACAGATGACTGGATAAGGAAAATACGGTATATATAAACAATGGAGTATTATTCGGCTATAAAAAACAATGAAATCATGTCTTTTGCAACAACATGGATGGAACTGGAGGCCATTATCTTAAGTGAAACAACTCAGAAACAGAAAGACAAATATCACATGTCCTTACTTATAACTGGGAACTAAATAATGTGTACACATGGATGTAGAGTGTGGAATGATGGACAATAGAGACTCAGAAGGGTAAAGGAGTGGGGGATGGAGGATGAGAAGTTACTAATGGGTAGAATGTACATTATTTGGGTCATACTTACACTAAAAGCCCTGACTTCACCATTATATAATATATCCATTTAACAAAATTACACTTGTACCTCTTAAATTTATACAAAAAAAAAAAGAAGTAAAAGGCATCTAGATTGGAAAAGAAAAATTATTTCTATTTGCATTCTATGACATGATTTTGTATATAGAAAATTCTAAGTAATCCATAAAAACTCTTTCAAAGATTACAAAATATATTCAATTTTATTTTTATACACTAGCAATGAATGACCCAAAAATAAAGTTAAGGAAACAATTCAAATTCCAATAGCATGTGAAAAGATGTTCAACATTATTAGTCATTAGGGAAAGGCAAATCACAACTATGAGATACTATTCCATATCATTAAGCTGACTATAATGAAAAAGATGAACAAGTACTGATGACAATATGAATAACTTGGAACCCTCATACATTGCTGCTGGGAATGTATGGTGCAGTTGCTTTGGAAAATAGTTTTGACAGTTCCATAAAAAAGTTAAAACAGGGTTACCATTTAACTCAGCAATTCCACCCCTAGGTATATGCTCAAGAAAATTGAAAGCATGTAGCCATATAAACACTGTACATGAGTTTGTTAGAAGCCTTATTCATAATAACCAAAAGCACACAGCGTGCTATAGCACCTGGCATCAAATTGCGCCTGTGTATGCCCGCACATGTGCACACGCGCCTGTGATTTTCCCTTACTTAAAAACTCCCAGTAACTATCAGTGAGCTGGAACACAGTAGGACCTAAACTGAAATGGACGGGTGAAAGGCAGTTAAAGATGGTGATTTGTATGTATTGAGTTCAGGCAATGTAGGAACTCAGTCCTTTGACAGCAAAAGAAACAAAACAACAAAAACAAAAAGAAGAATCTTCATGGTTTGCATAACAGTGTAACTATTACAGGTGGCCCGATTCCCAGTTACTTTGTTCCTGACACCAGAGACCTGTTTTTCAATCAAAATTGCAGCAGCTGTGGAGCTGTAAGGCTGGGCTGGCACCTGGGTCAGAGGTTCCCCATTAGTGCTGGCAGATTTTTCATAATCAAGACACTTCTGAAATGCTGAACCCTATGCAGTGCCAAAGGTTAACGATTCAGCGTGCGGGGACTGAAGCACAAAGCAGGGCATCAGACAGCTCAGAGAGCGACGCCACCAGTGGACCTGTTCTTGCTGCTCCAGTTACATTCTTGAATCTATTGGACATTTCCCTTCTTGCTGAGGAGTCATTCTGCAGAGAACACTCATTAAGCAGGCTGCATTAATCCTGTTTTTCTAACCCTGGTTCATGTTTACCCATTTGACAGTCAACGTTTCTGAGCAATCCCTCTGTACACCATTGAGTCTGGTTATGCACAAGCAAAGAGAATTGGAGAGTGAAGGGGTCACCTGCTGAGTTCAGTGTTGACGGGCAATCTGGATAGCTTCGCATAACAATTACAACTTGCTTTCAGTTGCAAAACATTTGTGGTGTATGAGAGACTACTTCATTCCACTCCATTCCCACTGGTGTGGGCTGTTTCAGGTCATGATGATTGAGTAAAATACACCAAAATTAATTTTGATTAAAATCTGCTGACATTCCTTAAGAAAACTGATGATAACCTGTGGTGTCAGAGCTGGGAATAACTGTTTCAAAAAACCAACCTCTCTATAATTCATTAGATTTTCATATCTTACTGCCTTTTTATTCCTTTCAAAGAACACTATTGAGGGGATTTCATAGGCTGGCTCTCCAGCTCCTCTCAGATATCCTGCTATTGTTTACAACTCAACATATTCTGAAGAGAATTGACCAACCTCCCCCTTCCCCTGCCTCTTATCATTTCTGGCCTTCTTTGTTTTCCTGTTTCTTTTAATGATTCATTTCTTCAGCTTAAAAGCCTCCATTTCCTTTATCTGCCATATCAGGAAATATTTCCTATACTATAATATAGGGTTCTCCAGAGAAACAGAACCTATATATATATATATATATAACATATATATATATCCTGTATGTGATATATATATTTGATACATGTATATCTTGTGTGTGTATATATTTCTATACACACACATATATCTCCTATATATAAAGACATTTATTATAAGGAATTAGTTCTCATGACTATGGTGGCTGACAAATCTAAAATCTGCAGGGCCAGTGTTACAGTTTGAGTCCAAAGACCAGTAGCTGCTGCAGAACCAGGAAGGGCTAATGTCCCAGTTTGAAGGCCATCAAGCAGGAGGGTTCTCTCTTACTTGAGAACGGGTCAGCCATTTTTTCTATTCAAGCCTTCAGTTAATTGGATGAGACCCATCACATTATGGAGGGCAATATTCTTCACTCAGTCTAATGATTTAAATGTTAATCTTGTCCAAAAACGCCCTCACAGAAACACCCAAAATGTTTGACCAACTATCTGGGCATCCTGTGGCCCAGTCAAGTTGACCCATAAAATTAATATCCCTAAGGATTGACCTTTTTATCCCTTCTTTCTAGTGACTCAATTTTTCCTACACTGTTGTAAGAGCTCTGGGCTAGTCTCCCCACCTCCAGCCTCTCTCTCTACTTCCCAGAGTACCTCCAGACTAGATCTTTACATGATCCCATCGCCCTGAAGATAAACCACTTTCTCATTTCCATAGCCTCCCCTGATTCCAATCAAAAGTTTTCCTCTTTCCTTAAGTTTTATAACTTCTTGCAACTGTACTGAAAGCCAGGTCTCCCCTGAGTTCCAATGTGACCATTCTATATATTTTGTTTTATAAGATAAAAGCAATATATACTTATTGTGATTATTACATACATTTTTACAGATACACAGTATTTCTCCCTTTACGGCATATATTTCTCTGTATATAGTTATATACTGATAGAAAAATACAGAATGTGGAAACAAAGACCACTCAAATGAACATGAGCAAAGACTATTCAGAGCTTGCTAGTGCAAGGAAGTCTGGTCACCATTACTTGCATTTCATAGACACTCAAAGGTAGGCAGGGACTATAAAAGCTTTATAGAGGAAAAAAAAAAAGGGAAGACTCAGGTGTGCCTCAATTGGAGATCATTGGCATAAGGGAAGCTGGAGGTTGGCTAATTATAGGCAGGGCATCCTACATGATTGGTGGGGAGAGCAAATTTAGCTTTTTCTGTTTGGTTCTAAATTGGAAGCGGGGGCAAAAAATAGTGTAGTTGGCAGCTACTGATTAAGTCCTGGCTGTTTGGGCTGATTGTTGCAGAAGTTGTGGTCTTCCTGGACTGGTTGCTACAGATCATGGGTCAGGGTTGTATTTTTACACATGGTCTATTGTCCACTTGTAAAATCAATTTCTCAAGACAGACAAAGACAGAGAACTTCTGATGAGATTAAAATAGTACTACATCAAGAACTAAAACCACCCAATCAATGTCCTAGAGCACTACAGTGTGAACGGTGTCTCCAAATGAAATAAACACACACAGAGGACAAAGAATAGATAGATAATAACGTATTCAGATGACATTTGGTCCCAAGCCCTACCATATGACTCTGATAAGAGGAAGGACTGCTTCTTCTTATGCTGGGGAGACCTGAGTTGCAGGCCAAAGGCCCTACCCTCGCTGCTTCCCCTAAACCCCAGTTGGGATCTTGCCTCTTATCACTGTACTATACGGAAGGAGGGTCCAAGGTAGGCTCCTGGCACCAGAGGAAAGGACTAAGAGAAAAAGATAGTAGGAAAGAATATTTGCCCAATGACATTAGCTTCTGCCCTCTCCTCCATACCCACCTTTAAGAGGAGAAAAAGAAAGTCAAGGACTCAAAGTGCACTTATAATACTGCCAAAAACAAACAAAAAAACAAAAAAAAAAGCAAGAGAAGAGTCATCCCCATCTGAACAATAATTATACAAATTTTATAATTATAGAAAGTTGTTTTACTTGCTAACATATTACTCAATAACATATGCCCAGATTTGGTTCTGCCAGAGTGTAAGGGGTGGTTTAAATTCCCTCTCCCCAGAGGCCAATACATAAATTACTTTAGTGGTTTTAACAGCACACAATTTCTCCTTGTCATTTTTCTCTAAAAAGATAGTTTGTTAAGGTTTTACAGAACCTTACAGGGCTAACCCAAAATTTATTTAAGCAATCTCCTGTTATAGATATTTACATTGTTTCCTTTTCACTATAAAAATGCTGTGCTGACTTAAACCTAAGGTGTGAAACTATTAGAGTTCTAGAGGAAAATGTTGGAAAAACTCTTTTAGACATTGGCCTAGGCAAAGAATTTATAAAGAAGACCCCAAAAGCAATCACAGCAACTACAAAAATAAATAAATGGGACCTGATCAAACTAAAAAGCTTCTGCACAGCCAAAGAAACTGTCACTAGAGCAAACAGGCAACCTACAGAATGGGAGAAAATTTTCTCATGCTACACATCCGATAAGGGGCTGATAACAAGAATCTATTTAGAACTCAGGAAAATCAGCAAGAAAAAAATCAAACAACCCTATCAAAAAGTGGGCAAAGGACATGAACAGAAATTTTTCAAAAGAAGACAGAAGAATGGCCAACAAACATATAAAAAAAATGCTCAACATCTCTAGTCATCAGGGAAATGCAAATCAAAACCACAATGAGATATCACTTATCTCCAGTAAGAATGGCCTTTATCAAAAAGTCACAAAACAATAAATGTTGGTGTGGATGCGGAGAGATAGGAATGCTTGTACACTGCTAGTGGGACTCCAAACTAGTGCAACCTCTGTGGAAAGCAATATGGAGATACCTTAAAGCGATACAAGTAGATCTACCATTTGATCCAGCAATCCCACTACTGGGCATCTACCCAAAAGAACAAAAGGCACTCTATAATAAAGACACCTGCACTTGACTGTTTATAGCAGCACAATTCACAATTGCAAAGATGTGGAAACAACCCAAGTGCCCATCAATACATGAGTGGATTAATAAAATGTGGTATATGTATACCATGGAGTACTATTCAGCTATAAGAAGCAAAGGTGATATAGCACCTCTTGTATTTTCCTGGATGGAGCTGGAACCCA